>JAKTVX010000021.1:0-172180 GCA_030581755.1 Crinitomyces ghanaensis
ATTATTAATTTACTATATTTTTTTTTTTTTTTTTTTTTTTTTTTTTTTTTTTTTTGTTTCGGTTTTTCTGGTTTACTTTTCATATTATGGAGCCCAAGTGATGGTTCGGGCCCCATAATTAGGAGGATTGTTTAAAAATGAAAGGCGTAATGAATTCTGTCTAAGCAAAAGCAAAGGAGAACTATGAGACTATGGCTGATCTTTTCTCTCTTGATCTATGCGGTTAATGGGAATTTTCTTGTTCAGTTATCAGACCGCACTACATTAGGTCGATTCTTATCTCGTTATCCTTCAATTGCACAAAAAGTAACATCAAAATACTCGATTGGCAAATTTCAAGCATTTTCCGGCGAATTCAATAGCTCCCATTTGAATTTTTTGAAGCATAGTCTCTACGTTCGAGCGGTGACGCCTGATATTCAAGTCCAAGCCGACGACATTCAAAAAGGGGCTCCAAGACATTTAGCAAGAATCTCTAGAAGAGAAAAACTGCCTTATTGTAAGCTTTTTTTTTTTTTTTTTTTTTAATCGCAGCACTGACAAGATCGCGTGGATCCAGCTGATTACTACTATTCACAAATCGGTCAAGAAAATATTGATGTGTATGTTATTGACACTGGCGTGTACGCGGAACATCCTGACTTTGAAGGCAGAGTCTATCATGGGGTCGACTTTACCGGCGAAGGTCCTGGTGATCGAAATGGGCACGGTACTCATGTAGCAGGCATTGTCGGGTCAAAAACCTATGGAGCGGCGAAAAAAGTAAATATTATCGACATTAAGGTACTTGCAGGTTTTGGAACGGGCAACCTGAGTACAGTAATTGCAGGAATTCAGCATGTTGTTGAAGATCGTCAAAAAAGAGGCAACCGTTCGGCTCTAGCTAATTTGTCATTAGGAGCTGGATACAATCCCATATTGAACGAGGCGGTAAACTCGGCAGTGGACTCGGGTCTTCCAATGATTGTGGCAGCTGGAAACACAAACAGCTTAGCATGTATTACTTCGCCAGCCAGCGCGTCCAATGCGTTGACAGTGGGCGCGATTGACGACCGATATGATACCATTGCGCCATTCAGCAATTGGGGATCGTGCGTCAATCTGTTTGCTAGTGGTGTCAAAGTCCGAAGTCTGTCACATGCTGGCGAGGGGACATCTATCATGACCGGTACATCTATGGCAGCTCCTGCAGTGGCAGGAATCCTGGCTATGTTCATGGGCGCTGGCGATTCACCAGAGGTGGCAATTGATAAAATTACTACACTAGCTACGGTGGATGCGATTGACAGAAGATCTTATCTTGTTAAACCCAGAAGTCCAAATTTGATAGCATATAATGGGCACACTGATACGAAAGAAGTGAGCTCGCAGTGGGTTCAAGAATTACCCAAACGGATGCGGCGAATATCTGGAAAGCATCTTTCTACTATCCTGAAAAATACAAGGCATAATAATAATTATAATAATAATAACAACCGGGCGATATCTGTTTTTAGCTACAATGATACATATACACGGAAACTTTACTGATCATGCCAAAAAAACAATGGAGGGACATATCACTACTAGAAATGTGCATGTAAAAAATGTACTTACTTGTATGTACGGCACACGCGACTAAGAGAATTTCTATTTGAAATCACCCTTGTTTGTAAAGTTTAATTCTTTCTTTTCCTTTTTTTTTTAAATTCCCCGACAGATTTTAACCAGATTAGTGCTTAGTGTCTGCAGCCGTTTGCCTGTCATGCTGCATATGCATCATTTGATTAACTCAGAGAAGTTTAGGTTTGTCTTAATGTAGTAATTCCCGTGCCGGACCAATTCCGGGGCATAAGTATACAAATGTTAAAATGTTCGCAAATGGTTTAATCTGACAAATATGCTAATCTAGAATTTTTTCAGCCACGGAAGTTTACGGACGCTTGAGGCTAATTAGTGTGCGGCTGTGGCTGGTAATTTTGTTGATCCATGGGCATGAAAGCACCGAAACTGGCTTTGATTTATCCAAAAGATAAATAAAACTCTCAAAAAAAAATGCAGACGACCCAGTGTAGTTGATGGCTGCAGGCGTTCCTTTTTTGGCTGCCATTTTTTTGACTCTTTGGTGGTAAGGTAGCAATAACTTCCGTTGTCCTTCAATTATGCTTTTCCTTTCCAACCGCCACCTAATGTGGCTAAATCTGTGGCTCCTCTTAACCCAAAACGGAAATGTCATTTCGTTTCCGCCGTTTAAACGGTCGTAATGTCGGAGCGTCTCGGGTTTTGAAGTGTATTTATATCAGGTCATTTCAAGGTATAGAAAAAAAAAATTTGAGATACCAACAGATATAAGTAGCCAACTGGCAAACAATAACAAAAGATTAACCGGCGACTAATACCACGAAACAAAAACACAAACAACGACTAAACAATGAAATTCCCTTCTAAAGAAGAATTGAACGAATACACCTGGGCACTTGCTAAAGGTGGCATGAAAGGCTTTGCTGCTGGATCTGTGATTTCGGCTGGATTCTATGCGTACGTGAACAAAAACGTGCCTAGATTTAAGACATACGGTACATTCCCAAAAACTTTTGCCCTCATATTTTCACCGATGGTTATAGGTGTCACTGCAATGGAATTTGCGTCAAGAGATTTTGAAGCTGAAAGATACGGATATAACCAACGACCGGCCAACGCGATTGTGATCAATAAAGAGAAGGAACCCAGTTTTGCTCAACGAACTTTGGACGCCTGCGCTGAACACAAATACAAAATCATTATGGGTTCCTGGGCTGCATCTCTAGCAGGATCCTTTTGGTGGGTAAACAGAGACAAGTTCATGACCAAATCTCAAAAGATTGTTCAAGCTCGTATGTATGCCCAAGGACTTACTGTCATACTTCTGTTGGCTTCTGTTGCATTATCAGTCGGCGCCACCAGTAACATCGAGACCCCGAAGAAGACTCAAGAGGACGACTGGGAAAAGGTTGTTAATGAAGAAGTTAAGAGGGAAGTAGCTGCGAACCTCCCACTTCATTTAAGCGAGCGAGCTGCTGCCAAGTAAGCTTGAAAACTTTTAGAATAATATATTTATTAGATACGATTGAATAATATTTCAATGCAGTACTAGTTTTGTAGTTGACAATAATATTTACAGGATTATATAACTATAGGTTAGCATGGTTACTGCTCGTAAGACTTCAAATTCCTAGTATTGCACGTCCTCTGCTCCTCTGCATCACTCACGGACTTCAAACTCATCCCGCTCACCCGACAGTTGCTCAAGTCGCTGTTCTAGTATAGCATTCCATTCATGTCCGAACTTCGGCGATACTGTCATCAGCAATGCTTCACATGTCTCGAAAATGTCATCAACCCGTGCTTTATCAGTAGATTCCAAAATTCTCCAGCCCTTAGATGTCAATTGAACTTCGTACTTCTGCCTTTCCTTCGTCTCAATATGCATGATCTTATCTGAATTAATTTCTTTGACATACGCATCGTTTAAAAGCGGTTTGTATTCTCTCAATAAGGCGTCATACTCTTCGGTGATAAACATTACAGAATAAATAAATAAAATGTAGTGGAGGAGGAGCCGAAAAGTGTATTATCTGCAGATTTGTTGATTTTTTCTTCGTCGGTCTCTTTATCGCTATTATTTTGTCGCCGCTGCTATTCGAGTTGGATTCAATCGCTGTTATTGCTTATCTTTTCCTGTATGGATTTTTTAAAGTTTCAACTGTTGGAGAACCTCAGTCCAAGTTTATTGTCTACTATCACATATCGTCAAAATGTCAATTCTGGTAATTCCTGCTGTCTCGGCAGGAAACATCCCTCAATTGGCCATAGATCTGTTGATTCACACTCTTGGCGCGAAACGAGTGGATATTTTGGATGATAAATATCTATACCCAGTAGCCGGTCCACAAGATTACGTCGACGCCACTCCTACTACTACTGATGGTCCTCTGCCCGGCATAACAACTGCCGTTGAAGTATATCAAACTCAAGACAGTCACGATGGCAGCAACCCTGTCACATTTATTCAGATAAGATCTCCACCGCTAGCAGGAATGAAACTGCGATTCGTCCTCGATACTTTGGTCTCGTTTGTCAATTCGCATAGCTTCTCAGATATCCTAGTAGCCGGCTCCAGTAATGCAGGCATGATAGAACATCATCGCATGCCGCCGAATCGTTTCAAGCTATATACTGACAACGAGCTGTTATCTCAAAGGTTAGCTGCTTTAAGCATACAACCTACTAGTACTACTACCGCTACTAGCCCTGGCACCGCCTCTAAGACGGAGCCTGAGATAAATTTACCTGAATCAGGAATTGTGTTAGACGTACTGCGTAACTCGAGTAAATTCAACGTAAAATCCGTCTCGGCGCTTGTCATGTTTGCATATGAAGGCGACAATTTCCCTGACGCTCGGGCCATGGCAAACGAACTAACAAAAGGAATTGGCATTGACAGTCCGTCCACTTGGAGAACACCCAAGTCTTGGACAGGCGTATATGGCAGAACTCTTCCTACAAGTATGGAAGATGGTTTGTATGGATAGCGCCTAGTCAGTGCGTATGTGTGACATCAAAAATTATATTTATCTTCTAGTATATTTTAATAGCACTTTATGCTTATATGTTCAAACATTTTTGCAAGCTTACTTATATCAATAGTCTTATTATCGCCTTGTCTTACAGACACGTACTTATGTTGCGCAGTGCCATTCGCGTTTCTACCATTACCCACCTAGTGGTCGCACCACACAGCGGCTCCCATTCACTCATATTTTTTAATTATCCGATCTTCAATACCCTTCAAGAGATACTCATGTTTGACCAAATCCAAATTCTCAGCCTCTGCAACATGTAATTTCGCATAGTCCACTCCAGGCTGGGTAAACCCTGCCTGCGGATTGACAGGTCCCATAGCGGCCATGCCGCCAGCTTGGTTCGAGCCTCCTAAAATGAGCGCATATACACTGCGTAATCCCAGCAATAGCAGAATGTACCAAGACAACGACGATACCCAGCGCACGTCCAAATCCTGAGTAGCCACGCCGGACTGCAGCATTGACTTGAACCGAAGCGTCAAAGGAAATGGAAGCTTCATAACAACGAAGCCAGCAAAGAAGGCATTGATCCATCCCATCATCACAGTCTGCGGGACAAACATCATAATTTGGCTTTTAAGCCCTGACGTCATATTCTCCATATTTTTCGGGTCGTTGAACATATCCATAGCTGCCTTCTTATTGGGATCTTTGACATATTTAGCTGACCGCAAGTTCTCTGACAACGCTGCCTGCGTACTGTGAAAAGCCGCCGGAGGTAAGTTGACTCCATTGTTCCTCAATGCAATTGCATATGTCAAGAAGTGCTGCTCTCGCTGTGTCTTGTTATCCACGTTCTTGCTGTTAGTTGCCGGCGATAGTAGAACCGTAGCCAAATGCCGAATAATCCCTACTAAAATCATGACAACCATAATAGGAATCAAGACCCAAGTCCGCAAGCTTGGATCCAATACAAGATCTGGAACTGACATGCTTTCAATGGCCAGCAGTTGTAGACTACTACTAGTGGTGCGTATTTATTGTTAGTTAGCGGAAACCGACTGAGACGCAGAGTTCCCCGAAACTCCCAACTTCAAAACTAACTTTCAGGTGACCTACCCTACCTTCTCATATGTACAGTATAAGGTATTAATTTATCTCCCCCTGATTTAGATGAATTGGATAACCGGAATATCCATTGGGGTAGTAATATGCGTGGTTACGGGCTATAAGCTGTTTTTCTACGCATGCGCTTTCATCCTCGGTCTTTGGGTTCCATTCATTATATATCTCCGGATAGTTACTACTGCCAGACCTAGCGACATCCGCCCGCCGCCAGTGTTTAAGCAATTCGCCTTTGCATCGTCTGAGCAGACATGGAAATCGGAATTATTGCATCTGTCTAAAGACAAGCGTGTCGTGAACCCTGTGTTCCCGCAGTCATTCATATTGTCGGATGCTGTTGACAACATGTTGGAATCTATTAACAGAGAATTTGTTCTGTCATGGTACACCAAGTTTTCTCCTGATAAAGTGTTTCCATCGATTCTTGATCAAGACATGCGTTTAGCCATTGGCGAATTGGGATCACGTGCCAATAACATAGACTGGTCAGATTTCATTGTTCGTACAGCCATGCCTCTAGTCACTAAACACATTAACCGGTTCGTTACTGCTACGGCAATTGTGCGCGAGAAGTCTTCCTTTCGAACCGTTACAGACTCCTCAGAATTGCATTCTGCAGTCGCAGATGCATACGGTCCATTACATCCGGCAGTTGGTAATAAAAACTATCAGTATGAAACGGCTCGGAAGACATGGCTCAGACAACGGGTGCACAATATCCTTCCATTCTTTATGAAGAATACCCGCTCAGAGCTAGAGTCAACTATAGTATCAAAACTTTGCACAGATATTATCTCTGCAAGCGTGCTGTTCCCTTTGTTGACTATGTTCTCCGATGCAGACTTCTGGAACCAGACTATAGTCAAATACGCTCGAGATGCATTGAGTGACCAAAGTAAAGTATACAGATTCAGAAAAGCTTTGGAGGCACATATAAAATCGGCGGCCGGAGCTGCAACCAGTACTATGAGCACTAGTTCACGCAGCAGGTTGTCTTCTATCCAGCTTAGCTCTCATGCAGACGAATACGAATACGAACGATTTTTACGTAAAATACGTGCATGCAAAAGTCTGGCAGAAGCCCGTCAGGTTCGGTACTATATTTCTGTGCAGTTAAAGCGCACCGCGAAAGAAAATCCAGGGTCGTTGTATGAGCGCCGGCTGAAGGCCGGCAAACAATTAATTGACCAACAGATTGCTCAATTGTCGGGAGGCGAGGAATCCGAGCCTTCATCACCTGGTGGACCCGGGGGCGCGTCTGCAGTGGCAACAACTACGAACACACTCAGCTCTGCATCTACTAACAATTTGCCCGCCGTAACACCATTAGCATCTCATACTGAAACACCTAGTATCCACATTAGAAAAACAAGTGACAGTTCATCTGGTCATCCAGACCCTCGCAATGCGTACAGCTTGAATGAAGTGTTGGCAGACCCATCGTGCTCCGTTTTGTTTATGGAGTTTATGGATCAGCGACGAAGGACAATGCTTTTACAATTCTGGCTAGCTGTTAACTCATTGGACCGCAATGAGGATCCGTTAGGCGGAATTGAGATCGGTAACAACGAAAATGAAAAAGAGATTACTAGCGACTTCCCTGATTCGGATGACATTGCTGAGTTGTATAGGAAATATTTTACCAGTTCGAGTCCAGACAGGCTTCCAGGCGTTGACGACAAGGTTGGTCAGACGATAGAGTGTTTTGTATCAGCGGAGCATCCCACGCGTGACCAATACATCGAAGCTCGCCGGGCCATATTCGATACCCAAAGTAGAGTGTTCGGAATGATTAAAGATAGAGACTTTGCCCGATTTAAACGGTCTGACATGTTTTTAAAGTTCCTTGCGTCTGCCGGTATCAAGCGATCGAGCGCCGGAAATATTGACCAGCTTCAACTTGTTGGCGAAGGTGGCCACGAGGCAGAAGTAGTTCAGGCAGTCCAGGAAGCGTTTCATGATATTATAGGAATAGAAGACGAGGCTTCAAATGCGGGCACCAATAATCCCAAAGAAAAGTCCAGCAAACGAGAACTGATTGGCCGAGTGCTGGACACCCCAGAGAAGCTTTTGGGTAAACTTGCAAGTAAAACAGAAAGGATGAGAAACCGACGGTCCATTGATATTAAGGATAGATCTAGGTCACCATTTCGACCTCCATCAGTAGTGGATCTGACCAGCGGGCCAACATTAGAAGTTGACCGGACCTCGGTCGATATCGGCAATGATGGAGTGCATGGTATACGAGTGTACGCGAACGCTGACAAAGGTCGGGCAGCTCTCAGTTCTAAAAGCGAATCTAATCTTTCAATGCCCGGGCCGAATGGCGAAAAAGACCGAGCGCGGTCGATATCGCCGGGGAAGGATCCTAACGCAGGACGCGCAAGGGGCAGATCGCCTAACAAAGCCATGAAAGGTAATGCTGATTGGTTACATGACGAACTTTTAACGCCATCAGAAAATCAAGCTACGGACTTTGAGCCGGAAATCCATATGGCTGCGCCGGGAGACCTAGGACTCACTGAAGCCATTTCTGTGCTTTCCGAGGATATTGAAAAGCTTTACCACCAGAAGGAAGTAGTAGAGTACATGTTGCGAAAAGCCGAACTGACCAATAATACATTGGAGCTGCGGATTCTTGGTAAATCGTTGACTTCATTGAATAGGGAGATCCAGCAGAAAGAGCTGCAGCGGCAACAGTATATTGTACAAGAATCTGATAATAGTCTATACGGCAAATCGGACATCCAGATACAATCGTACATGTACGCAACCGACAAGTATGGAGAATACATCTTATATTTAGTGGAGGTCACCCGATACGCCGAGGACGGGAATGTTTCTGCGGGATGGATAGTCGCACGGCGATATAATCAATTTTTCGAGTTGCATCAACATTTGAGAGAAAAATTCTCCCAGGTGAAACTGTTGGAATTTCCTCGTAAAAAAGTCCTTTTAAAGTTCCAAAACAAGGCGCAATTAGAACAACGACGTGTCGCCTTGGAAAGATACATGCGCGCACTTTTAAAGATGCCACAAGTCTGCCAATACAAGGAGTTTCGGTATTTCCTTTCTTCAGAAACACTGGATCGCCCGCCGTTGCAAATCAGACCTGGAGGATCTGCCGATTATCCCCCAGAATTACGCTCTCCATCCCCGGGTATACAGACCTCACCATCGTTAACAGGAATGACAACGACATCCACATCCACCTCCATGTCTTCAACCTCATCAGAATATGAAGAACCGATTCGCCGGGCTTTTGTGCAACCGATCTGTGACTTGTTTATCCAAATCTTCGGGCTGGACTCTGGCGACTATTCGTTGAGAGGTAGAGCGGTAGTTGTAATTCTTCAACAGTTGCTTGGCGGGACGGTCGAGAAGAAAGTGAGGGACTTTGTTCGAAGTCAAACAGCCGTGCGAGTATTAACTGACCGGATCAATTCTATTCGGAATGTGATGTGGCCGAACGGTAATGGAAAGCTTCGAACTTCAACTGTTCGAACTTCAGCAGAGAAGACACAATGCAGATATGAGGCCGGAGTGATGCTGGCCCAGCTGATTAGCAATATGTGTTCGAGGGTTCTAGGAAGTTCGAGTTCCAAATATGCCTCGCGTACAATTTTCAGTATGTATCAGAATGAGATTCTGAATGCGCATTTGATCTACAGTCTATTTGATGAACTACTCGATGTACTATATCCCGAGGCTAAGACTTGACGAAAGTAACGAAGGAATGTTTATTTATTACTAATTAATAGAATATAGAATATTGCATACATGACACAGCTGAATGAATTGTTATTTTATTTTTCTACAGCTACAAATGTCAATACCAGGCAGTAGTGGAGCAGCGCTCGTTTCTGCTAAATCGCTTTTTGGGACCGAGTCAAGCTCAAGTTCGTCCGCCTACTTGACCAACTTTACCCGTCCCCAACCCCCACCCCACTTACACTCCATGAAACCAGTTGTCGGGGTAAGTAGTCGAGAGCTGTCATCAAACGAAAAAGTATTCTAACCAGCCATTCGGTGCATGGTTTTGCACAATTGTATCGGTTTTTGGGGTTGTAATCCTCAGTGTAATTGCGCTGTTGTTTAGATCTGGCCATGAGTCGATGATGGGCAGTATTACCGACCCAGAAGATGGAAAAGCGTGAGTACTGCTGTGTTTTTACTTGTTGGATGTCTGTATTACTTTGTATTGCTAACCAGCGTTGCATCTACAGTATTCGGGGCAGTTATAGTGTACGCTGTACTGTTTGCCTTTTGCGGGTTCCAAGTTCTTCTTAATAAAAGACAGAGCAGAATACGATTATAAGCCACACAAAATGGTAATCACTAAATGACTTTGATCTATGCTATCATTACCATCATTTATTAACTAAATAAATCACGCTTAATTTGCTCACAGTGCTGCCTTATTATTGGCGGAATTATGTCTGCCAATTCGCTCATAGGTGTCGCAGTTAGTATAGGGTATACGTAGGAGAAGACAATGATGTCCAAAGAGCCCAGACTGCCACCCGTAAAATAGACATGTCCTCGACTTTCTCCTGCCCGTTCACGTTTTTCGTTATATCCGCTATCACTCGTCTCGCTTTCATCTGCTCCATTGCTGCTACTGTTATTTCCATTATTCTTAGTACCAGTCACCAGGAGCATAGCCAATGAATCCAAACAATCCTTGGCCTTGCCAAAAATAATCTCTTTAAAGTGTTGCGGGACATATCTCTGCAGATAGTTCGACATTGGAAGAATATATGGTCTAGTCGCTCTTAGTCCTGGATAGTCCGCCTCTATATCCTGATACAATTGGTACACGATCTTTGACGTCAACCTTGCAACGAACGGCCCCGGCAGACTATCGTATTCATGCACATATATCTTAGTCAACATATCTCGTTCCTGTCCACGTTGCTCATATGCTAATATGTTAGATATCCAGGCAGGCCACAGAATTTCGTGAACCATGGTAGCATATATCTGTTCAACAGGATGGTCTGTCTGCACCGGCGCCATCCTTATTCCCGAAGTAATAGGCAAATGTTTATCCGACGAAGCTTCACTCGACGATGGTAGAACTTCTATGTCCACATTTTTGAATATATAGTTGCATTGTTGCTCCAGGCATTTAGGATCTAAGCAGATGCCAGATGCATCTACACCATGCACAAACAACGTAGGCCTCGCTAATTCTCCAGAAATCTCATTAGGTAATGTCTTTAATGGAAAGGTGTCGAACACTTTCCGTACAGGCTCAGGAACCTTCATGGCTATATGCTGTGAGGATTAAGGTTAATGGTTGAATCAACTCAGTGAAATTTCCTTAGATGCACGCAGAGACAGTCGCGACTTAGACGAAAAAATAATATCGATCAATGGCATTGCAGGCAGTAGCTTTAATTAACGACGGCCTTTCCTTAGATACGCGCGGGATCTACGGAATGATAGCAGTAAGATGATAGTTAATTAACGTGAGATCATGCATTTTTTTATTATACCAATTTAAAATAAAACCCTGTTTTTTCAAAGCTAATTGCCCCAGTAGGCTCTCTTTTGTTCTTCCTTTCAGCGCGGCATCACTCTATGGAACGCGTGAAATTTCATATTAAGGTTTCTCCACCCAAATTTCGCTTTTTTTAACTTCTTCATCCCGGCTTTCGCCCCCCTAACCACCATCTGTCCTTCGCACGCATTACTATGTCTGAGGATCGCCAACCGTCGAATGTGGTGGAGATTCCCTTGGAGCAAGAAGGCGAGGTAGTAACCTTTGATCTGGACAATGATCTTCCAGAGAACCCTGCGGAAATCTGCGCATTACTGGAAAATGAAAACTGTGCATCGGAATATTGGTTGGCTATTGGAACTGGTTATGCTCGCAATGGTCAACCTGAGAACGCGGTCGAGGTAGTTTGTCGTGGCTTAGAACTACAACAGAATCCCTCGGACAAGGCTCCATTTTATAGTTGCTTGAGTTGGCTATATCTTCTTCTACTTCGCAAGGCCCCGACAAAGGAAAAGTCCAACGATGACGAGCTGGAATCAGCTAACGGAACAGCCACTACAACCAATGGTAGATCTACAGGAATGGCTGGAGATGATAACAAATCTAAGCATCCCAAAGCGCATTATCTCAAATTAGCCACAGAAACCGGAAACAGCGCATATGCGCAGGACCGAAGTTGGAGCGTAAATATTCTGGTGCGCGGTGCCATCTATCTAGTTCAAAATAATTTCGAGGCGGCACTATCCTCATTTCAGGCTGTGCTGACTCAATCTAACAACTCCAACCTGTTTGCACAACTGGGCAAGGCCCGCGTATTGTATGCCAAGGGACAGTACAAACAGGCACTGGCATGTTACCAGGCGGTGTTAGTTGCCAAGCCGAAACTGACTGATCCGGATCCAAGAATAGGCCTGGGGCTATGTCTGTGGAAACTAGGCGATAAACAAACAGCGCTCAAAGCATGGAGCAGATCTCTCAGTCTCAAACCATCGGCTGCCGCTCATGCACTAGTAGGTTTGTGGTATTTGGATGACGCAACGCAATACGGGCTCAAGGAGATTGTGGATGGAGAGGATGAGGATTCCGCTCAAGTGGAATTTGCTAAACGATACAAGTTGGCTATTCAACACAGCTACGACGCATATAAATTGGATTCTACGTGTGCAGTTTCCGTCCTGGCGATTCTTCAATACATGTATGCTAAGGCAGACAACGAATGGGCAATCAAGCTGGCAGACAGGATCATTCAAGACAGCGACATTCCAATCATGACAGGCGAGGCACATTTCTGGAAGGCTAGGGCATTGCACGCCCAGAGTAAATTTGCAGAAGCAGTTGTGGAATATAACCTTGCCTTGAGAGATGCCAAAAAAGATTATGCCAACAACAAGTCTCGGTCAAGTGCGGCAGCACTCCGTGGATCTGGAGGAAAGCTATTAGTAGCTAGTTCCAAATCGTCGGCTGGCGCCATAGGAGGCAGCATTGATGATGCCAAGGGGCTAGGGCTTGCATATTTCGCGCAGCTGGGGTTAGCGCTTGCGCAGTTGAATGATACTGATGAATACAGGTCAGCACAGGCGGTCGCGACGTTCGAAGACTTGGTGACCGGTTATCCGAAATCAGCAGATGCATGTCTGTTTCTTGGGCTATTGCTTGCGGAGAAGGAATTTACGAACCGTCCCAAGTTGATGGGCTTAACTACTGCCTCTGAGAAAAAAAAAATTGAACGTGCCATCACATTGTTGGAGAAATATTTATCTTTAGCCGAGGCATCTAAAAGTGATTCTGAGTTACGGATTTATGCTTTGTATGCGCTTTCTCGTCTTCATGAATCTCGACCACAGCAAGCATTAGATGCACTAAGAAAGGCCAAGGAGTTATCTGCATCAGCCGATCACGATATCCGTGTTATTAATAATATGGGTGTTTTTGAGTTTTCATTGGGAAATTTTAATATGGCTTTGAAATGTTTTGAAGAGAGTGGACTAAGAGACTCGTCGGAAATTGAGTTCGATAACGACATTACACTTACTTACAATCGAGCAAGAGCATTAGAAGAAGTGGACCTGGACAGATCCAAGGAGGAATATGCGAAGGTATTGGAGGAAGAACCCGAATATGTAGACGCGCGGATTCGAAGTGCTTATGTCAATGTTATTGGAGGGGGCAAAGAGGGCGGCGCACTCATTTCTGAACTTATGAGCGATTATGGAGCTTCTATAGCAAGTGTGCGAGTATTGAACAGTTGGTTCTTGTCACGGATGAAACCGAAGGAATATATGCGCGATATGGAAAAATTACATCGACATACTATTCTCGACATTTCTAAACACGACGGATATGCATTAACAGGACTAGGTAATGTGTACTTGCAGTTTGCGCGCGATTCGAGAGATCCCAACAAACGCCAGACATTTTATCTAAAGGCTGCAGAGCTGTATGAAAAGGCACTACAAATTGATCCACAAAATGCATATGCGGCTCAAGGAATTGGTATCCTATTAGTGGAAAACAAGAAGCCCGAGACAGCTATGCAAATATTTTCGCGCGTCAGGGAAACATTGCGTGAGGATCCCTCGGTTCACATTAATTGTGGCCATTGTTTAGCCGAACTTAAACAATATGGTAAGAGTATCGAGGCATACGAATATGCCATAAAGTTGCTGACCCAGGCTGGCCGAGATGTTTCGACATTATATGTTTACCTAGGGCGGGCATGGTATGCACGTGGAATGCGAGAAAAGAAGTTGGAAGGGCTGGGAAAGGCACTGGAATATGCCGACAAGGCTCTTGAAGATAGAAGCGCCGCATCTCCTGATCCGGAAAATGATGCTTCAGTTGCTTCATTACGATTTAATGTCGCCTATCTTCAATTCCAGATTGCAGACTTTGTTCGAAGACAGCCAGTGGAAGAGCGAAATTCTGACGATATTAAACGATCGTCTGCTCAGCTAGACAAAGCCATTGAATCCTTCCAGCATATTGCGAAAGGATCACATCCTCCATTTGCTGCCAGTGAACTTGAGCAGCGCGCATTGATGGGGCAGAATACCTTGAGGAAGCAATTGGAG
The DNA here is from genome assembly GCA_030581755.1 of Crinitomyces ghanaensis. NCBI lineage: Eukaryota > Fungi > Ascomycota > Dipodascomycetes > Dipodascales > Trichomonascaceae > Crinitomyces > Crinitomyces ghanaensis. Next base: position 14,244 of record JAKTVX010000021.1, read on the forward strand.
CGAGCTTTAGATGAACAAGACGAGTATGAATCTCGAAATAAGGCTAAACTAGAAGAAGCAAGACAGAAAATGCTTGAAGAACTTAAACAAAAGGAGGATGCGGCCAGAAAACAAGTTGAACTTGAGGAGGAACGACAGCGGATGTTGGCGGCGGAAAGGAAAGCTCTGCAAGAAGAAACAGAAAAATGGTTTGAAAAAGAGCGAGAACGCGAACTAGAACGAGAGGAAGAAAAGGAATCAAAGAAACGGAAGTCAAAGAAACCTTCCGCATCGCCCAAACCTAAAAAACGGAAAGGTGTTAAATCCGCAGCAATCGTTGAAAGTGATGATGATCTTGACGATGAAGATCAAGAAGCAACATCTCCAAATTCTCCTCCTACACCAGATAAGTTGCCAGATGATGAAGAGGAAGAGGCGGCTGCCACTCCAGGCTCTGACTTATTCGGAGATGAAGATGAATAGACGACAGTAAATAAGTTATAAATAATAATTTAAATTATGTATGATTTACTATTTGCAGCAATTATGTTCCTTTTTTCTTTTTTTCTTTTTCTCCCTTTAATGTTAATCATTGCGAACTTTGCCAGCCAGAGGTCTCTGCGGCTATATAAATGTCCGGGAAATTAACATAACTTTGTCATTCTGTTCATCCCCACACATCATGGCCATTACAGGATTACCTCAATTCGAAAATAAATACCGGGGAAAGGACCTTCGCGTAGGGATTGTTCATTCTAGATGGAATAAGGAAGTTATCGATGCTTTAGTTGAAGGAGCTCGAAATGCTCTCGAAGAGGCTGGGGTAACTGACATTGTGATCCGCTCTGTTCCTGGTTCTTACGAGCTTCCTTTCGGTGTCAGGACTATGGTCAAGCACGACAAGGTTGACGTCGCAATTGCCATTGGAGTGCTGATTAAAGGAGAAAGTATGCATTTCGAATACATCTGTGACGCAGTATCCCACGGGCTCATGCGATTGGAAAGTGAACTTGAAACTCCAATTATTTTCGGTCTCCTGACGTGCTTAAATGAAGAACAAGCAAGAAAGAGATCCGGTTTAGATCCTGGAATGCACAACCATGGAACTGATTGGGGTAATGCTGCAGTGGAAATGGGTCACAAGTGGAAGTTTGGATTCGAGTAAAAGGACACATTTAGGAAAAACAAGACAAATGAACTCTGCAAGCACTATGATAATCAAGATATATTATATACGGCATTATAATTATTGTTGTTTCACTTGTTTGGTATTATAATAATTTAATTAGTATGCGCCAGCAGCGCCCCACAAATTAGCGAATCGATGCCAATCTCGAAGTGTTGAGATGAACATTAACATCCAAAACATCTGTCTGTTCAGCAATACGGTCTAATCGTTCATTTTGTGCCGTGACTTCGTCATTAGTAGCCAGTGCTAATTTATTCAATCTCTTTGCAGCTTGGTGAATTCCGTCTAAATTGCGATCAATTTCGCTCTCTAAGTCTTCATCTTCCGAATCGGCTTCGAACTGGTACTTTGTCCGCTCAGCTGCTGAATACTGCTGCTTATATTTAAGTGCGGTCTCACTCATTCCAGTTTCACTATTCAATCCTCCTATAACTCGCTGTTGAGACTGATATGCAATTTGTCGTCGATTTTCTCTCATGATTTGCTCTTGCTGATGTTGAGTTCGAATCTTAGCTTCCTTCTCTAACATCCGTTTCTTAGAATTGAATGGATTAGATACATGAGGCGCAAACATCGACCGATTCAAGGTCTTCAACTCTCGAGCTTTTTCTTCGGCGTGCTGATTTTGGATCTCGGCAAGCGCCAGATTTTGCTCAGTATTTGCAATCCTTTCTCCTTGTGCTCCTAGCATTCCCAATGTATTTCTTCCACTCTCTTCGGCCTCAGCTGCTAATCTCAATGCATTCCGCGTAGACTGTACACTTTCTTGCTTAGTAAACCTAATTTGCCCCTTAATTGCCTCTACATCTTCGTCCTCCGAATCAAGTTCTTGCTCCTGTTCATACCCATATTCAGTTCGAGGTCCTACGTCACCACCCGACCTTTTATCAACTTCGCTCGGTAATTCAAAGAGCTCATCCACTTCTGCTATAGCATCACCCGCTTTATTGTCGCTGTCGTTACCGCTAACATTCGCACCCTTGAATAATTCAGCGCGAGCCTGCGCCGTGGTCTCTGATGTCTCAGTGCGACTCATAGCCACACCAAACCTATCATTATAGGATGATTGAGCATGCGCATATGGTGATGCACCAGACGATTGTTGTGATCCAAACTGGCTACTTCGGCCAAAACCCTCCGGAGTTTGTCTATCCTGGTTGCTGCTGCTGCTGTTGTTATATCTATTGGCCTCTACTCCTCCTTCTCCTCCTCTGGAATACGGATCTGTGTATCCACTGTTGGCGCCGCTCCTGCTGCCACCGCTGGTTCCATTACTATTATTATAGCCTACTGCCCGACTACTATCTTGGGAGTAAGGCTCAGATGACTTGCTCGCATTAGCATATGGGTTAGAGCTTGCCGCATTCAAATTATTACCTCCGGCATTTCCGTAAGGATTTCCTGTCCCTGATCCAACACCACCTCCACCTGAATATTTATCAACCCCACCTTGTGCGTAGGGGTTAGATGAAGAATTATTTCCCTGGGCATATGGATTCCCTGACATTCCAGGCCCCAAAGGCGCTTGTTTCCGTTGTTGCGAAATCTGAGCTGCATAATCTGAAAACTGACTAAACTTTGATGGCCGTCTATATCCTCCAGCTGTAGGGACTCCTGATGTCTGCAACATCTCCGAATTCTGTTCAGGAGTATACTCCTTCTCTTTGATTTTAAAAAATTTCTTCATTGCTCTAGTGAATCAGATTTCGTAAATCGAAAAAATTCGCCCCTTATTGTAGTGTCCGCTTTGCCCGCGTTTTGTTAAAGGTCTGCCCCCGACTTGTTTAATGCACTGCCCTGATATACATTTAATCTGCGGCGCAAAAAGAACAAATTTATCTTCCTAATCGGGGTTAGGGTCAAAGCAGGTACCTTTTATTATAATTTGTCTTGTTTCTCTGTTCCGTATAATTAGGGGTCCATGGTAGAATTGGCTTTGCCAAAAATAGCCAAGTTTAACGGTTTTTTCACAAACGTCTAGGCACTACTTGTAGCTAAATTTTATTACTATTGTAATGATAATCATCGACGAAAAGATATAATGTGACACAAAGAAGAAGAAGAAGAAGAAAAAAATTACAGAATTATTTAAACATGAAATGAGTTTCTCCAGTTATTATTATTGCTGGTCCATTCGTTACTTCGCTTTGGTTTCGGCACATTAGCAACTCCTACTTGTAAGCTTTCAATGGGCACTTGGACTGAAGATGGGGTAACCTTTGGCCAATTGTTGCTTTGCTCTAATTGCTTGATTCGCACTGCATACTCTGCATCCAATAATTTCCTTCTAGCCGCGTATTCATCCAATAGCTTCCTTTTGGCTATGAACTTTGCTTCCATCAATTTCAGCTTATTTTTATGTTGGCACTCTAAATCCATCATCCACTGTTGATGTTCGGCTTCTAATCGAGCTACTGCCTTTTGATCCATTGGAGGTTTAGCAGGTCCAACTAGCCGTTCACCCGGGAGTGAAATTGAAGAAGAGGATGATGATGATCCATATGATGAAAATGTGTTGGGCATATTTGAAAATATAAGTGTATGTAAATAAAAAGACGCAACACAAAAGTGATAGTAGCTTGTTGGAGATTCGTTGAGCCAAGTCTCTCTTAAATTCTTTCTTTCCTTTTGTTTCGATTTTTTGTTTTGTTCGTTCTTCCGTTCAGCTTTTTCTGTCCTTTTTTTAATTGTCTTAGAAATGTGGCCCCCGATTCATCATCTAAAACCTGCTAGATTTCTTTTATATGTATCAACCCAAAGAGGCGGGGCCATCGGACATTTTATCGGGTGGCAGGTTGTTTGTGCAATTTTTCTTTCTTTTGATTAATTTTAGCAGCCAAGCAGATAATCACATCGCGTATTTCATTTTTTGATTATCGGCCCAGTATTAACTAGCCTTAATACTAACTATTCTTGATTGTTGTCCTTCTAAATTCAGTAAAGCTTGATATTTTTACTTGTCCGTATTTTGTTTTAGTTTTCTTCAATGGGCTGTCCGATCGATTCTCTTTCTCGGTCATTGTGGCTGGCTATCATCCCAAAACCCTCGTAGCACAAGGAAAATATCATTGACATTGAGTGGAAACAGACCTATGCGGTATTGTTTCAGTTGTCACCTGCTCTTATTATTTACTTGCCTATTTATTATTTACGTTTATTGAAACACACAAGTCTTGGCAAGTTTATTAGATTTAATCCTTGTTAAACCATGGATTATTCACTGAATCCCTATTTTGATTTATCAACCCTGCTGGTATGCCAATACTTTGCCGCGCGGATGTATATTTCCGCTCTTCCGTGCACAGTTTCATTATCTTTTTTTTAGTAACAAATAGCTTTACATAGAAATTTTGGATGCTTGTCCTTTTGGTAAATACATTTCGTCTTTTATCCCCTGAAGCGATACCCTATTAGGCGGGCTATTAATATGGCACCAAATCACTATGCATATCGAAGCAAGGCTGATTTAAATCATGATATATATACAATATAGTAATTAGCCTCACCTTCACATATTTGGTTAGTTAAAAAAATCATGTACACGGATCATATTCTTTATTTTCTGCCACCAGGCAGCAGAGTTGGCAGAACGACATCCAAAACAGGCGGATACGTTATATTCTTCCACTGCCAAGACTAGATTGACGAGAATATGAGAGTGCTACTCAGAAGGGAATAGATATTCACAATAAGTCCTCTTGGTTGCACTGTTTGGAAATATATCTTCCAGCCTCCGTAATCTTTCACTTCCCATGAAGTTCAGCCCAGCCGCCCAATTCTCTACCCCAGAAAATGTTCCGACCGTCATGTGAATGTCACGTGACCGGGCATTTGATTTTTTTCGGGAAAGGTTTTCTTTTCCCCGTTCCGGCGTGATCATCACCTCTTGATTATTATGAAATTTGTGGCTCTGGTAAGCGGAGGTAAAGATTCATGCTTCAATATAATTCAGTGTATAGCCAATGGCCATGAGTTGGTAGCATTAGCGAATCTGTATCCGAGTAACCTTGAGCCAGGATATGAAGAATTAGATAGCTTTATGTATCAAACTGTAGGATTCCCAGCAGTTGCACTATATGATCAATGTATGGAAGTGCCATTGTACAGACAACCCATTCTAGGAACCCCGAAACGCACAACATTATCATATGAAGAAACAGTTGACGATGAGTCTGAAGATCTCTATCAATTACTCTTAAGCGTAAAAGAAAATCATCCTGATATTCAGGCAGTATCTGTTGGCGCCATTCTCAGTACTTATCAACGAGTCAGAGTAGAACATATATGTAGACGATTGAACCTAAGAGCTTTGGCGTTTTTATGGCAAAGAGACCAAGGCCAATTGCTTAATGAGATGGTAACTCTTAGTGGTCTCGACATTGTACTTATTAAGGCTGCTGGTGCGGGCCTCGATAAACGGCATGTCGGCAAACGACTCAAAGATTTGGTTCCTGTTTTATCAGACCTTAATAGTAAATTTGGCTTCCATTTATGTGGAGAAGGCGGAGAATATGAGACACTGGTGGTAGATGGACCTGATTTCCTATTTAAGAAGAAATTACAAATCGTAGATTCGAAATTGATTCAAGATTCTTCTGGCGACGTATGTTATACTAGCCTCAAGGTGGCAGTTGAAAATAAACAGGATCTTGTCTCATATGATAACGAGAATGATAACAATAATATTCGTACTGTTGCCCAGTCACATGTCGCCGTGCCTCCACTTTTAGACGATGAATTTGAGCGCCTGCTAAATGTGTCATTATCTGAAGGATATCCGTCTTTGCTTTATGAAATGGAGCAGCCGTCCGCCGTCCATAATGTCACCGCTCCAGAAAAAGCTTTACATTCTTCCGGACTCGGACAATCTTCCGAAACTCTGTGGATTGCAAATATATCTGCCAACTCGGGCGATATTGAGTCAGACATTAGTACGGTCTTGAGTTGTCTAGATCAGTACCTCCTAGACCATGGCAGTTGCACTCGTGAGCTAGTCATGGTGTCTTTACTATTGCAGGATTTGTCTCCTGAATCGTTCGCCATAGTGAATTCTGCCTATGCTAACTATGTTTCGCATGCTGGACCGCCTGCTCGGTTTTGTGTTAGTCCGTGCTCTAATGCCGCTTTTAATGTTCAGATGAGTGCTTTAGCAACAAAGCTCCCAAAGGTAAGTCTCCATGTTGAATCAATTTCATATTGGGCCCCTGCAAATATCGGGCCATATTCCCAGTGCATGACAGTAGGTGTGGATTCAACGCTTGCGTCCCTGGTGGAATCCCGAGATATCGCATTTTTGTCGGGCCAGATAGGACTGGTTCCTAGCACCATGACTTTGATAGATTCCATGGAGAAGCAGGCAGTATTGTCTCTTCAGCATCTTGTTCGCGTGTCCAAAGCTACATCCACTTCACATTTGTCCACAGCTGTTGCATACGTCACAAGTGTAGGTGCGGCGAGCTTTTGCGCCGATTTATGGAAGCGGTACACTAATAACGACAATGTAGTGATATGTCTGACAAAGAGGTTGCCTAGGGATGCAGCCGTTGAATGGACTTCCTTGGGATTGACCTGTCACCGACAAGACGGTTGGAAAATTCGAATATCATCTGACTCGTCTCATGTCTTGGACCCCATTCCCGATTATCAAGTCATTTGTGCCACGGTCTATACAAGTGCTATGAAAACTGGTTGCGCCATTCAAGGGCCAGTGGAAATCATTCCTGTTGACTATCTATGGTACAAGATGAAGCCATGTACAACTCTAGCTATGTCAGTTAGCGTAATGACTGAATGAGTCCGCATATATATAATAATAGACATATAAATAAAACAATATATTTCTTGAGCTACGTTGCGCTTCATTCAGAGCCGAGAAATTCCAACAACAACATCTCCTCCTCCAACTTTTAATGTCATATGGTCCGTCGCTTCCAACATGTTAATCGTGGCTTGACCAAGTTCTGCGCTTCTACCAATGGCCTTATGATGGAATGCCTTGACGAGAAGTATAGAGTCTGGCGGAGCTCTAAACGAAAAAGATTCCTCTTCTCCTTTAGTCTTAGATTTAAATAGCTCCCTTTCCCGCTTGTCGGTTTGGAAAACACGAACCTGAATACTAGACGAATCAAATCCTGAGACAGAATAAATAGTCATCTTGCAAGAAACCGAGCCACTTCCGTTCTCCGTTGATGAAGTCTTCGTAGATGTCACCGACTGACGACGTTCCATCGCGTGTCCGTTACTCGCTCCGCTAGCTGCGACAGCTGCCTCGTCTCCATTAGATGCACTGTCTCCATTAGGGATCACCTCACCCTCGTCCTTATGATGACGCAACTTGTGTCCGAGCTTTCCCGCTCCCTTGAGAAGCGATTTGCCAGCATGAGCTCCAGCAGATGCTCCGGCGCTTGCTGCTCCCATAGCCTTTTCACCGGCTCCTGAAACTCCTGCCATCACTGTTCCAGGCGCAACTGTTCCAGTAAATGTGCGTTCAGTAACATCCTCGATTTGTCGCACATATCCTGGCTTAAAATTTACTTGCACTTTAATCTCACCTCGGTGTCCTTCCAACGGCAGACTGAGCACCGTCGGCTTCATGGGCTCGAACTTATCCATGGCTAGTACAACGCCTCCTAAGAAGTCATCGCTTCCTGGCCCCATATCCCAATCAAATACTCGGAGCTCCAATTTCTCTGAAATTCGATTAAATACGTCCACCTCACAGAACTCATTCCATACGGGATTCAGTGTCTTTTTGATCGTATTGGTCTTAAAGACTCTCTTACCGTTAAGCCTAACCTCACAGTAAGGATCCGAATAACCGGATCGGTCAGCCGCTTCGACATTAGTGGCTTCTAAAATGTCCAATCGAATAGTACCTTGATTGTCAATTCGCTCTTGACTGTCAAGTTTAAGACCTGGCGTCGGGAAATATCTCGATCTCACCTTGACTTCAGCTTGACCTCCTTTTCCAGTCAACGTAATTACATATGGCTTCTCATACGAGTTCCTCAGCACAGTCGAAACTGGAATTGTAACCGTCGCCAGCACATCCGCGGAGCCTGTTTTAGTATCATCCTTGGGAACAAGATCGATAGTCATAACTGACCATTCCAGCTCCCGCACCAAATAATCACAAGCTTCCATAATTTTGTTGTTATTCAATCGCAGTTTGGGAGACGTATAGCTGGCGTAAATTGATTTGTCAAAATAGATTCGAATATTTGAGCCTTCAGGAGCCTGCTTTTTAACTGACTCAATTACCATGCCGAAGATACCAGATTCATATTTCAGCTGCTCATCCAGCGATAATATTTCCGCCTTTGGCCCTTCGGGTTCCGGGGATTCGCTCTTGGGCATTTCAAATTTCTTTCCCTCAACCTCGGCCTTCTTTTTCAATTCCGCGATTTTAGCCTCCTTTTCCTTGTCGGCCTTTCGCTTTTCAGCTACTTCTTCGGGACTCATGATCTGCATAGCAGGAATAAACTCCACACCATAAAACAAGGTTCCCTTGGGGCCACGTTTAGGCATGACCAATTCGCCAGTTAGCTTAGACAGACCCTCGCCAGTTCCTTTGTAGCCACCCTGTCCATCCGCCTGGATAAACTTATTAGTGTTGACCTTGCAAACTCCAACAGACCGATCCTTAGTGACTTTCTGGACGTCCGTCATATCCAAAGTCAATTCTTGATTAGGAGTCTGAATTGGCACGTACACATAGTGATTGAAATCGGGGTCAAGTGTAGAATCTTGTGCAGGACTTCTCGTTCGTTGAAATCCCCCTTGGAGAACTCGAACATATGGGTCAATTTTACCGACTTTCTCGAGGTTTCGAAGTCCGCGCGCCTTCTCCAAATAAATCCGAACCACTCCAATTGGCTCGACATATGCTCCTCCGCTAACATCCTGAATGGCCACGGGGCTCCATGATGCTTCCAAGCGGATTTTTCCAGATGGTGTCATGTCGTACCAGTCTTTTCCCTGTTCGGCGCCCAGTAATGTTTGCAGCGGAACTCGGAATTCTCCAATTATAGGATCCGATGCCATTCCCCTAGAATCCTTGACAACTACGCGAACGTGACTCTTATTCCGATTAGAGCACAAAAACTCTTTGGAGTTCTCCCATACTGGAGCATTATTTCGTTTGACTGTTTTGCTCTTGTCAATCAAATCCTTATTCACATGAATCTCTGCATAAGTGGACAGTTGTCCAACCAAAGATTTTTTGGCATCCAGGTCCTTGGCTTGATGAACAGCTAACCGGACAATTCCAGATTTGGTTTCAGGTGGTGGCTCGACAGTGCCGTCCTCGAGCTTCTTAGATTCAAGGACTGGGTACCAATGCACATTAAACTGTAAGCCTCCCTTGTTCTTGATGCCCGCCAGAATCTCACCGTTGACACCTTCTTGATCCGGATGATCCTTTAGGCTTTCCAATGGGAAGTTGACGACACCAAGTAGCTTATCTTTTCTGTGATCATTGAAGTCGTATACTTGCATAGTCAAAATCGAGTTCAAGTTCTTAACCAAAAGATGTTTAGTTTCTTGCCACGTAGGATTTCTAGTATCGGATTTGACTGAAGTCCGGCATAATTCCTCCTGTTCGTTGAATGAGAATTTAATATATGGGTCGATAGTATTGCCCATCGCCTCAGATCCTTTGATGTCCTTCGCATAATTAACCGTAACTGACAGTACCCCGATTGCCGCATCCACTGCACCTCCAGCCAACATCTGCTCCACATTAACTTGGAAGGCATTCGGGGCATACAACATAGGCCCAATGTTAGAATCAATCATTTCTTTAATAAATTTCGACAATCCCGGAATCACGTTGATATCAAATCCAAATGTCTCTCCTCCAATGGGCTTCAGGACAAAGTCAATTTCCGGAGGAGTCAAAAACGATACGTCAACTGTTTGAATATGCGGGAAAGTGGTCATCATCTTGATCCTAACTCTCATCAATCCGGAGAATGACATATCTTCCACAAGAATAGGCAGCGATTTGGAGACGACTCCCTTGCCGACTCGAACTCCCAATACTACCTTGGGATTGACTTTGACCTTCAATTGGCGAGTGGTAAGGTCCTCAATGTCGTTAGGCGTGAATGAAAATGTCCAATCCATAACTGAGACATCTTCATCGGTCTTAGGAAATGTTCTAACGCTGTCAATCCGAGGAGGCTTGGTTCCTAAAGTAAACGTGTCAAGAGAAATACTTTCAATAAATCCAGGCGTGGCATCTGCTAACACCTGATTAGCAGTTTGAACAACCTGCTCACTGAGCACTGGCTCATAGATTAACCAGAACTTCGTCAAGAATGAATTGAGCCATTCCAAAGTCTCAGTATCCGTCTCAAGCTTTTTGGTGGCCAGTACCCGGGTCACGTCGTCCCGTGTATTTCGGCGCAGTCTTCGTACGCTTGTTCTGTACCATGTGGCGGTGAATGCTAACACAATGGTTAGCCAACCTATTCCTCCTCCCCATCGACCCACAATCCACGAAAAGAAAGCTGTGAGTGCAATAAGTGCCGTGTTATGGTACCAATCGCCAAAAAACTTATCACCGATATACGACTCAAGCAAAGTAGATTTACTTAATAGATCTTCTACCTCTTCTTCAGACTTCAATTCCAATCTTTCGTCCCATCCTCCAACATCCCTCCATCCCACGTAGTCTGGTTCTGGCACTGTCTTCTTGCTCAATTTTTCGACCACTGAAGCTCCCTTTTTAGCCACTTTTTCTTGCGGGATGCTAGCACTTACAGCTGCAGGAGGCTGGTTAATATGAAATTCTCAAACATCATTAGTCAATCGTTGCTTTTACTCACCTTCTCCACCTCTGGCTCTTTCTTCTTCTCTGGCTCGTTCTTCTTCTCTGCGATCTCATGTTTCTTCAATTCTTGTCCCCGTTGCGCTACCTCCTTATCTTCACGGTTTAGCGAAACTTCAGAACTAATTGGTTTCTCTTTAAACTCTTCCTGCCGCTTTTCCTTCTCCGTCTTATGGAGCTCCTCAGTATGTGAAACATTTTTCTTTTCAAGATGTTTTTTCTGTTCCTCTAGTTTCTGCTGAGTTTGTTTGGCCATTTGCTCTTCCTTTTGAGCTATATGGTTACCATTGACTATGCTGCCATCTTGTTCGGCCTGATGCCCCGGCTCAGCGGCAACTGAAGTAATTTCTCCATGTTTCTGCAATTTATTGCCCACGCGATCCACCACCTCTGATGGATGTTCTCCAACGTGTGGTGACATGATTGCTCAGTTTGCAATTGATGCGATCGAACAAGAAAAATAAAAAAAAATAAAAAAAAATTGTATAAAAAGGTTGTTGCAAGAAAAAGAAACCTCCCTTGTCCAATTTAACTAGTTCAGCAACCTCAACTCTATTTATGCCTCTTGCGTTTAAGTGCTATCGTTTCCCTTGTCCTGCCACTTTACCAATCGGGGACCACGGCCCACCCGTCCTGCACGCTGCACCGCGGGCCCCGCATATCCATTAAGTACTACTTTTTTTCTTTCTAATGAAATCAATTCATCTTATGTTCCATTTCATTCACACTTAATTCAATCTCTCTTATTTGTCTGCCATTCCCACTTATGGCAATGCTTTGTTTATTATTTACGTCATTGCCTAATTTGAGTTAGGATGTTTCTGAACAGAAATCCCACCGAGGTCAGGGGCGGTCATTTTGCTCTTGTTCAATCTTCTGTCAGTAAAGTAAATTAAATTTCAATTGTTCCAATGATGCAAACTCATTTTGCCCAGATCCATCATTGCTGAAACTCGAACATTTTTGCTCGCAATCTCTCGTGGCCCTTCGCCTACTGTGCCTAAAAAAAAGTCCCTCTGCAGAGTGCTTCCATGCATCTTCATGCGGTGGTTAGGTTTGCCCGATCAAGACGTTCAAACAGACTTTGCTGCAACTTTATTAGCCGATGATCCTTCAGCAAAAGAGGAGTGACGTAAACCAGTTAGATAAATAAATGCATTTTTTATTTAACTATCAATGTTGGGTTAACACTTAATATGTGCTGAAAGGCCACATACCTTCATACAAAGTCATTAAAGTGTCGCGGCCGTATTATTGTTGTTATTATTGTTATTATTATTATCCATGGCCTTGACAACGACGCTTTTGCCAAAAAGTCGTCTCCATCCTTCAAGAAGTCCATATTTGACATATGCCCATCCTCCTTCTCTGGCCGCATCTCCATTTTCTTCAAGTCTTCTGACCAAGTATTCCTTGGTTTCTTGAGCAGGGCCCCATGGAACGTATTTAATCACTTTGCGTCCCCGTTCAGCCAGGTCAGCGGTGAAATCATCAGCCATTCCCATTAGTTGCCCAAATACAACAGAGTTGTCCGGAACTGCGTTCGTTTGCAGGAATGCGTCAACCATGGCAATCGATTCTGGGTTATGAGATGCAACAACTAGCTGGCCAACTGGCGACTGGCCTCCCTGTATGTAATCCAGAGCCAGCCTATCCAACAAATATTGAACCCCGCTATTATAAGACACATCAGATTCTTCTTTGGTCTTATGAATAATATTCCATCTATCTGTCTCAGAATGCAAGTATGCGCCACGGACCAACTTGAGACCTAACTGATAGCTTCCTTGTATAGCGTGCTCCATCTCGCGTTTCACAAGATCCAGCGAATCTTGCAAATACATTTGGATTGTGCCCACAACTACGGTCTTACCATTTTTGTTAAATTCCTTCATCATTTGCCTCTGGGCCGCGTATACACCTTCTTGCAAAACTCGTTTCTCCGCATCAAAAACAACAACCACTTTATCCTGGCCGAATTCCTTGGCATAATTGCAAATTTTTCGACAAACGTCGAGATACTTCTCCCATTTTTCTTTGTACTCTGGTTTGTTAAAGTTCAATAAAATATCAGCCGCCCCCTCTATAAGTCCTGTAGGTTTGAGGGCAACAAATCCCTGCGAAGGACTGGCAATTAAACTTCCAGCCTTGTGCATCTCCATGGCATTGTCGTACTGTCTGACAAGAATTTCGTCCATACTTTTGCAGATTTCATTGACAGCGTTCTGCATCAGTTCAGACTTCCTTTTGGAATTTGTGTTCTCCGCGTCCTCAACTGAATATGACAACATCATATTGCTAACTCCGCGGCTAATGAACTTTTTTCCGGTCTCAAGAACATCAGCTGCGGTCTCTCCACCGCAATAGATAGGATATACAATTGCCTTGACAAGTGCATTGGGTGTGTAAGGTAAGGTAGCCGTTGCTAATTTAATAGTATGTTTAGAGGATGTAGCCCCCGATAAAAGAATAAAGCTTGCTAGTTCTTGGTTGGTAAGCTTCTGAATAAATTTCGGAGGTTTAACAATCCCAGCAGGAGCGCCTAATTCCGTAGCAGCGGCGTCTACCTTTGGAACAACAGTGTTTCTATTAGTAGATGAACTACTAATCAGTCTTTTGATAATAACTGCGCGTCGTCGAATAGGTTGGCGAATCATCAAAAGTAGCAAGATTCAAATAAAAATGTCACCGAGGAAAAAGAAAGAAAACAAAATCCCTGTTAGCTTCACACTAGACAAAAAGGAAGAAAAAAGAAACAAATCCTTTTGCGTACCTTTTATACTCCACGATGCCGTACAGTGGTAAAAATTATTTTTTCTTTTTCTCTTGTTCTTTCGCTCGCCATGAGTATCTGTTATGAATGAAAAAAGCTTATCAAATGCACGTTACTTTTTGGGAAATACCGATGAGTGCCGCACATAATCTCTTCACAAACTAGGTTAGCGATGAACGTAGATAACACCTCATTTCCGGGGTATTCATTGCATTATTCGTACTGAGAGACCTCTAGGACTTAGATTATCCCTTCTATTTTAGACGAAACTTCAACTTGAAGCATATTGCCTTCATATCTTTCATTCTACCTTCTCGTCTGCGCTTCCGTTTCTTAGACAATAGCCACACATTGTACCTGCATCCTTGGCCGTTGGTCCCGTGTAAGGTTTCCCCACCTGACCTAGTGACCCCAGGGCACAAGGCCAATTGGCCGCAACTCAGGACTAGTTCGCCGTCTAACAAACTCATATCACGCACTTGGAAATCACGTTATTGGCCGTAAAAGATATTTTCTTTATTCTTTTTTTTTTAAAAAAAAAAAAAAACAGGCAAACAATGCGGCGTCTAAATTATTCTCTTCTATATACAATCAATTAAAGTGCAGGCGCATGCGTGAAAAGATAAGAAATGCTTTCTCCGTTGTGTAACCTTCTAATTGCCTCGGCTAACGTAGGACTAATATCGATGTGTCCGAGCTTAGGACACTGTTCCATCATCTCATCATGAGGTACGGTATTCGTACATATTATTCGGTCCAATGGTGAATTATTTAATTTCTCAATGGCATTGCCTGAAAATATTCCATGAGTAACAATTGCAATTACTGACCTCGCTCCATGTCCAATAAGAGTCTCGGCAGCCTTAACAAGTGTTCCACATGTATCCGCCATGTCATCAACTAGAATGCAAACCTTATCCTTGACGTACCCCACGAGTACCATTCTCGACACCTCATTGGCTTTTTGACGCTCTTTATGGATCAGAGCAAAATTCAAATCTAACTTATCGGCGATTCCTGCTGCTCGCTTAGCTCCTCCGGCGTCAGGAGAAACAATCACCGCATCGTTGAAGTCAACGTTCTCCTTAATATAACGTAATACCGTGGGCTCTGCATAAAGATTGTCTACTGGTACTTCAAAGAATCCTTGAATCTGACTGGCGTGTAGATCCATTGTGATCACGTGGTCGCAGCCAGCAGTTTGTAACATATTTGCCATTAGTTTAGCAGTAATAGGTGCTCTTCCTTTATCTTTTTTATCTTGTCGAGCATAGGGGAAGTTAGGAATCACTGCTGTGATTTTCCGTGCAGAAGCAGTTTTGCATGCGTGAATAATAATGAGAAGCTCCATCAAATAGTCATTAACTTCTCCACATCCTGTTTGCAGAATATAAACGTCTTCGTCTCGCACTGACTCTCCAATAGTTACCGAGGTTTCCTGGTTCGAGTACTGTCCAACCTGTATTTTGCTCAGCTCAACTCCCAGGTGTTGACTTACGACCTTGGCCAACCCTGGATGCGAGTTTCCAGCCAATAGCTTGATGGAGTTATTGGACATCGCCATTCTATTTCAGGAACTGTAGGTCAAAAATTAAACAGGAAAGAAAAGAAGAAAAAAGAAAAAAAATTAAACGTTCGGCACGGCACTCGTACCAAAAAAAAAAAAAAAGGGAATATGGTTATCGAGACATTTTCTTTTCTGAGGTATGGGGTTAGGATAACCTAACTTTGAGTACAGATCGGTGTACCCCAGATTCCACTGCTGTTTTCTTTTTTGTTTACTTTTTTCCGTATCTTTCTCGCTGTTGTTCTGTCGTCCTTTCTTTTCTTCATTACTTATTACTTTTCTCCGGTGCATATTCCTTTTCTTCTTTGTTCATATATCAAGCATGAGGAAGCATTTTAGCCTGAAAGTTACTCTTCATGATTCGCTGTCTTTATTGATATTTTAAGGTCATCGCAAAAAGCTCAGAGTGCTCATTCTACCTTCAAGCTCACGTCCGGAAACTAGTAGAAACAGCACTGCTTAGATGCCACGTAAATAGATTTTAATCAGCAGCGCTGCTTCTGTGTCACTTTAGATCATCATTAATTCACATCTTGTCCGTGTTCGGCTCCGGCCGGCAGGAACAGTTGTCCCAGCCTCATGCAATCATTCGTTTATCATTTGCAAAGAAGCGCTCCTTCTGTAGCTCTTTATAGAAGGATTAATATCTCTAAAGTTTTTGCATTCTGTTTTGGTGAGATAATGCACTCCTTCCTTTTTTTTTTTTTAAGATTCTCCATAATAATTATCGGCTTTTTGGCAAGTTTTCGACCAGGGTTGTCTCACCCCGGGTAATCACTAGCCGACCACCCTTGCAGCACCCTTGCATTATCTCACATGACTAAGCACCGCATATGTTCTGCATGACGCTCCCCCGTCTCGTAGTGTAACACAAAATCAAGCCTATTTGCTATTCGGGTCCCTGTTATCTATTCTCAAAAGCAGGGGCAAAGATGAAAAATCTTTTTAGTCCTTCTTTTCCTTGTTATTGTTACACTTCTTTACCCTTAGCTCCTTTGCTCTCTCCTTCAGAGGATATCAGCCCTTAACCTAACAATGAGGTCACCACACCAGCTACTATTTGTAGTCACACAACAAGCTACATAAAAAACCTCCTCCTCCCCCATTTTTCCGAATTCCCCTCTTCAGCCCCTGATAGTGAGTGATTGATTCTTACTACAAGTACCGCCACACTCTTCAAAGATTGACGGCTTGGGTACTTGTAGTTGGCCAGATTTCTCTAAAACAAAATGGGTGTCTTATATCGAATATTCCTTGACGGAGATCAGGTATTTGCCTGCCGAAAATGTCATACTCATTTATCGCTTTCTATGCACATAATGTCAAAGAATTTTAAGGGAAGATACGGCGACGCTTATCTGTTTGGAAATGTGGTTAATATCAAACGCGCCGAACCAGAAGAGAGGAGAATGATTACTGGCAAATATCTGGTTCAAGACATTTCATGTTGTGATTGTGAATCAAATCTCGGCTGGACCTATATGAAATCTTATAATGAGCAGGAAACCTATAAGGAAGGCAAATTCATCTTGGAAGTCAACAAGATGGTCGAATTATGAGACACTTTCCATTTTCTCCTTTATTATCATTCTTATCATTACTATCATCATATTTGCATTATTATTATTATTATTATTGTTATTATTATTATGACTGCTATTGTCACTGATAGCGCGCTAGTGGCACAAGCTGTACTATATTATCGTCACTTTTATTTATTATTTCTTGTTTTTTCATTTATTTGGTTTATTTATTGGGGTTAGCTAGACACGTATATATTACATTGTGGGTTTTATGTTCTTATCTTCACCTTATGTTACGTACACTTTATATAAATATGAGCTGCGCTCGTGCGTGTATTAAACCTTCATATGTACATCTGCATGCGCATGCATATCCATATACGTGCTTACATCCATAGAGATACATAAATATACATGTCCCAAATACTACGAGTCTTCCTGAGGAGCTACAGGCTCCCAGTTTCAGTAAACCTGCTTTTGGATCTCGGCCGGGTCTCGGCTAGAAATCGATTGAATACTGAGTCTTGTCTGAGAATTGTGTACTTTAATGAAGATTTCCTCGGTGACGACTGGGTAAGACACTCCGAGTCGTCCTCGCCGTAATCAATTGATGGCTGACAATATTCCCGTTCAACGTCGTTGCTGTCACTGTTATCGCTATCTTTGCCATAACGTTCTATATATGGACACTGCCGCTGTTTCTGTTGTTTTTTCCGTAGTCTAGAATACCGAAGTAAGAGAAACCCGACTGAGAACAAAATAAGCGCCAGCCCTGCTACAGTCCCCATCACTGATCCAACAATTGTTGAAGCTTCTTGTTGGTTGGATTTTGCATGTTCTTGCTGTATTGATGTGACAACCGTCAGCCTGTTGCCGCTAGTCGTACTACGGTCAAAACTAGATATTGTTGAATTGATGTACTTTGGACATGTCATGCATAATGCAGACCTCGTCGGTGAAGATATAATTGACGGTACAGCTGTAATCCAACCTTCATCCCCACTCTCGCTATTTCTCTTATTGGTGCTGCTAGCTACAAAAGTCAAGGTTGTCGTGCTCACAGGATTGTCGGTTGAAACAGGAGATAATGATAGATGCGAAGATAACTTCAACGAGAACGATGATTCTGGCGTTAGATGCTTTGTTCGCGTACGTCTGTTGCTCTTATTGGTATGAGTGGTCGTACTGTAATCCTTTCCGCCACTCTTGGTCCTCCTGCTGCTGGTACGGTCAACTTGTGACGTTCCATTTTTGTAGCCAGTAAACTGACCCTCTCGTTTTCTTATTTGATCAAACCGAGCTAGTGATGTATAGCATGTTCTGAACGCGGGTGTCTTGTTGTCATTATGATGGATCGTCCATGTAGATGTAGCGATGACTATCCGTGTGCACGAACATGAGCTTTGACAACTAATAGTCACAACCATCTCTTCTAATCTTCCATGTGCAGTATACTTGCTACAAAAAAATAAAAGAACGAAAAAATGGCCTAAAGCTCAAGTATGCCCCTAGCTTTTGTCGCCTGTGTCACCTAGTCCTTATAATAGAAACTCTCTGGGGCAGATGGTAAGCCCCTCAGAATATTTTCCCGCTTTTCTTCTTTTGCCTTCATCCCTTCCTTTGTCATGGTTTGCGCTCGCCATGCAAACTCTAATATATAAGTGCATGTTTATTAATGCGTTTTTCAATCAGCAGTCCATTGATAAGTTTTCCCTTTTCTTCTTCAAGGTGCTCTAGGTTTTATTTCCAAATATTTTTTTGGCCGTCATCATAGATTTTCATGTTGCATTGGTTTCATCTTTCCTTCTCGATTCTTTCTCTATTCCCTACTTTCAGCCATCATAGACTACGACGGGGGAAGTCTATTTTTATCTCAGCTAAAAAAAAAGTTCGCCCCATCATAGCTTAAAGGCTAATTCGTGCTTTCATTTCTCTTGCATTAAAGGATGCAAGAACATTCTTGATATGACTGTATGAACCCAGCTTCATTTTGCTGAGTTAAATGATTTGAATCAATTTCTTTAAAATGCCATTTCCTTGGTGACTTCAGGCTGATTCGCCTGTTTGGCCACATATATGCAGAGGCGCAAATGGAAAACCTAGTGCTTGTCTCTGTTTTTTTGTTTATCTTCATGGACAATAAAAATACATATATAATTATTATACATATGAGCTGTATACTCCATTAAGCTGCAGCGCTCCAGGATGACACATAAATATCGATATCCGCTGCCATACCTATGCGTGTAGGCTGCCAATTCAAGATTTGCCGTGCTCGATGACAGTCAGTATTCACTGTGGTAGATAATGCTTTCATCCATAAATCATTTTGCGATGGTTCCTGAATATGGATTTTGCCCCGATACCCAAGCACTTCCGAAGCTAACTTCACAATCGAATATAGCGATTCATAACTGGAGACTAGGTCAAATACCGGATAAGTTTTCGGGCTCAATGTGCTCACGCACTCGACGGCTTTTACTATCCCCTGAGCCACATCATCCACATGAACCAGTCCAGTCATTGCATTTTTATCCAGTTTAATGATCAGGTCGGTCTTGCCTAGCTTGGCGCCTTCCAAGATCGGGTTGAATAAGTAAGACCATATATGCCCCGTGCGGCCGTACACCATTCCAGTTCGTAGGATCAGGACATCCATGATATTCTGCAACGACAGTACTTTCTTCTCGGTTGTCCTTCTCCATTCCACCAATTTGGAGGGTATTCGGTCTGGACGAAGCTCATCCAAATCTTGGGTGGGAAGAACACTGGGCCCATGAACCCAAATTGAGCTCACATATATATACGCCAGTTTATTGTAAGATCCTCTTTTGGTAGATCTACTTCGTGCGGTTTCTGAAATTGCAGCCAGAATCTCATCTGTGGCAGACGCATTGCCGGAGAGATCAACTACCACATCAATTGAGTAGTTTTCAATGGCTGTAACATACTTTTCCCTTTCTTCCACCGTGCCTCGAATTACAAACGCCTCTTCCATCGCAAGTTGCAATGCTTTCTCCGGCGTATGGGCTAGGCCAAACACTCGATGCCCATCTCGTCGTAAGAATTGACACAATTCCTTGCCAATGTAGCCTATAGCTCCAATTACAAGAACTTTAACCATTCATGCAGAAAATTTCAAAAAAAAAAGCTAGCGAACAAAAAAAAATTTGGCGGTTTGTTCGCGAGAAATATCTACTTCTAAATCCGCGCTAACTTCTTTTGGCGTAAGCATGGCACTAAATTTTCCAATGCTAAAAACATGCACTTCAGAATCTTGAGTTAAATAGCTTAACGCCTTGCAGTGTAGTTGTGGAACAAAAAAAAAAAAAAAAAAAAGGCAGCTTCGCGCTTTCCAGTGAAGTCGCGGCTGTACCTTCTGATACATTCCAGCGATTGACTCTACAGAATGGTGAAAATAAATTTGTGCTTCCTTCAAATCCACAATATTTTTTTGATTGCAAATTCCCAAATCTCGTGCAAAATGTGACCCGCAGTGCTTCTAATGATTCGGGAGTGCTGGTGTAACCGGCCTCGAAAAGTAACGTAGTATTCCATCATCCAATTGATAATCTTTCTTTCCCAACCAAAATACGGCATACAGAAAATGAAATTCCCGGCTGCTCTTACATGTATATATATGTTTTATTCTTAATATTTCGTGTCTTCTTTATTCAGTATAGTTCCGCAGTCTATACCGCCGCCCAGGCTTCCCCTGAAACAGAAGCCAGGCAGTGTGCCAATCAATTGCCAATTTATTGCCTCAAAAGAGCCTCAAAATGTCTAAAAATATCATTTTTTCCAGATTTCGCTCTATCAATAATGCACATAGGATGATTTGACGCGTGTTTGGTCTCAATGACGACCTAATTAGGAATCTAACTGCCCTTGCCCCAGTTCCTCACCTCTCAATATATATATCGTGACACCAGCCTTGTCGAATAGCGCCACGACTTCTTACGTTTATCAGTTCAATTAAACATGCTTCGCCTTTCAAGAAACACTGCTCAATTTATTCGCACCTTTTCTTCCTCGTCCTTGCGCGCGGATATCGCCCGGTTCACCGCAGTAGGTAGAATTGGTGGTGACTTGGAGAAACAGGTATCGTCTCAGGGTCACGAATATCTCAAATACCCTCTTGCTGTATCCGGTAGAAACAATGAGGTCTCTTGGTTTAATGTGGTGGTATTTGATCCCCGCGCTATTGATTTTATGACTAAACATCTAAAGAAAGGAAGTCGTGTCTTCGTGGAAGCTGATGCGTCTCAACATCAGTACACCGCTGAAGATGGCAAGAATAGGAAGATTTTGCAGCTGGTTCAGCAGAATCTCAGCCCAATCTTTTCTGGAAAACGTCCCGAGGGTGAGAATGGCACGGCTGCAGGCTCTGAGTCTAACGAAACTGCTTGATTACTTAACTAATATGTAATACTATGACAATTATGCGTGACATTTTTGTACGTCTGTTTTCATATATCATAAATCATTACATCTTGTTTGTATCGTACTGTAAGCAAATTAAATTCAATATATCATAACGTCACAGTATAGAAACAATAAGAATAACAGTGCCTGCCAAAGACGCGACAAGAATATTGTGATCAAGTCTGTCTTAAACAATTCGCCCGTATCAATCCTAAATCTCTTTTAAATTAGTGACAATAAAAAATTATCGTACATATCCAGGTTGCCGCAACCACAACAATGTTAGTGTTCGCTCGCTTAACTCACTCTTCCCTCTCGGTTACCTAGCCTTACATCGACTGATCTGCTGATGATCTTCTAGTTCAAACTGTTCTACAACGGTAAGTTGACCTGGGGACCACGTTTTCTGATCAATACCATTAACCAGAATACTGGTACGCGTTTCTGACCAACCGCCCACCGTATTTGTGTACTTATTGATTTCATCTTCTTGGTAAAACATCTCTGGATCATCACACCTTGATTGCTTCGACAGTCGGCCACGGCCACCAAGCAACCGTCCCCTTGGTCGCGTAACACATCGGCTGATATCCAATAATCTGAAAACTCTGCCATAGGTGAGTTTAACCTGCTCACTGAATCCGTATACCAGAAATGACACATAGCTTAAAACTACAAATGCGTACGTTGTCGGATCTAGCGTCTCGTTGGGAAACAAAGTAGGCTCAGACCATCCTTCAATCAGCAAAGGGAAATGATAAGTCCCTATGAGCTTCGCCAGGCTTTTCAGATTGAACACTGCGTCGTACAATGACAACGGCAAAATAATCCCGGCCACTATTACACAGAATCCCAATAAGCGAAAAAACTGTCTTAGCGACATATTGGATCCTGAATTTCGCAGTACATCCCGAGCCATATGACGAATCTTCATTAGCCGGATGATAACTATACCCACAAACACTGTAGCAATAAGCGATGCCACAACCGGCAGAATGTAAAACGGGACATCTGGCCAGGCTGCAATTACACTCAGACTACAGCCCTCATATTGTGCAACTACATATCTGGGCAACTGAATTAGGATCACCCACATCATATTGAGAACAGGAAACAGCATGCAGATAAGCAGATCGATCAGCCGACTCTTAAAACTGTTGAAGTCATTATTGCACCGAGGCTGGGCGGCCAAAGCAAGATTTCGGGAAATCGCAATGGTAGCGCAGATCACTCCAATGTGGGCTCCCGCCAATAGTCTAACGACAATATCGCAATATACCTTGCCATCCCACCATGTGTTGATAAACGGCGTGTGCCACAACTGTATAGATAGGAATATATTAAGACACAGTAGGGCCAGCCATGAAGCTACACATCCAACTGCTACATTTTTTAGTCGAATAAACGTGTAGATAATTGGAAGCTGTAAAACAAACCCAATGAATGCAAATGCTTGCAATGGAATGTACTTATTCGTCATTGTCGTGTGTAGATTCCTTCAGCTGTTTGAATGTAGGAATATAAATCCACATAACTCCTTTTATTACTTGCATGTGTACCTGCTAATAGTGATCATCAATGAAAATTTCCCGATCAAGTATCTCATCGTCCAAATTGAGCCACCCTTGGGACACTAGATAAGGCTGTTTCCCTGGTAACTGTAATCAACCACAGGTAAAGGAACGCTATCCGCAGGTGGAAACAAAATGCAGAAAAAAAAAAGCTAAACAAAAAACTAGAAGAATAAGAGTAATATTACGCGAATGAGGCTGATAACAGTTTGTTACTGGCGAAGAACACAGAGTTTTTGAAATCACCGCCAGACGACAGGTTCGGCGTGTCCGCGTGTATTTACATCATGATGTGACTATTAACACACTATGCCCGCGGACATTAACATGACGAGCCTATCACTCTTACTTCTTCCTCTAAAGAACCTTAGCCAAGTCAGCAAATGATACCCGCCCTTCTGTTTCTAGAGCCCTCGCAAGCGGCTCCAACTGGTCAGGCGAGCCTACTCTGACAATCCATTGCTGGTCGCCTTCTCCCACAATAATAGCATTTGATATCCCCTGCATAAAATCCGTATCATCTTGACTGATCTCAGCCTTTCCGTCACTTTCGAGCCGGCTTTCAATTTCCTGCCTCCTTTGAATCTTTCGCAGTTTTTCTTCTTCTTCACGTTTGCGCTTTTCTATCTGTCGCTGCCGAATCTGTTCTTCTGCTTCGGCTTGTCGTGCTTGTCGTGTGCGCTTTTCCTCCTCAATAAGCTCTCGGAAGTTGTTCTCGTATTCTTCTTGTGCGAGCTTTTCGGCTAATGACCGCTGCCGCATGTACTCGTTGTAAGCGCGTATTCGATCCCTGCGAGCCAGCGACTTAGCTTTCTTGGCGCCCACCTCTCTGGTCCGAGTCCGTGATGAAGATGGCCCAGCGGGCGGCCGCGGGTTAATCCGCTGTCTTAAGTCCTCTAGCTGCTCCGGGGTCATTTGCTCCATCCGTTGGTCGAATTCTAAATCAGTCATTTCTGGCACATTACCTCCATGGTTATTCTGGGCATGCAGTCGCTGCAATCGCTCAAGCTCCTGCTGCTGTAGCCGCTGAAATGCGAAATCCTCGTCTTGCTCCCATTGCTCAAACGCCTCGTCTATATATTCATCCATATTATCGCCCCCGTCTTCCTCATCATAAATTTCTCCTTCTCCTTCCTGCTCTCGTATTAATTCCTCAATTGCTCGGTTTTCCTCCGCTAGTTGCTGCTCTCGGCGTACCTTCTCCGCATGGTCTCGGAAGAGATAATATGTGCTTACGAGAAAGATGCCGAAAATTACAATCTCCTTCCACATTTTGACAGCCATTCGATGAGAAAAACGATTACAATGAGATGCCAGTAAAGAAATCTCTGTATTCGCGCTCGAAATGAGTTATTAGTTAGAGTATGTTTGCCCAAGTGACAAATCTGACTTTAAGTTACGTAATTTTCAGCCTCTTCATTATTAAGTACGCAAGAGTAACCCTATCTTTTCGATATTTCATTAATTCTTTCGGCAGACCAACAGTACTTAACCAACCATGTTAACGTCTTCACTAAAATCTTCATGGAATAACATCTCAACGTTCGTACCCCGAATATTCGTTCGTGGTAAACGAACCAAACGTCGAGCCCTAGCTCCAGGAGCTCAAAGAATTATAAACATGCTCAGTGTATTCAGTGCTCACAAAAAGCAACCACGAAGGATAAAGCTATGTGTTGAAGATTTGGTCCGTCACAATATGGTTCAAAAAGCATGGTCCATTCACATTCGTGACAAAAAGGTTGCCCGAACAGAAATTTTAAAAGTTCAATATGACAGTATGAGGGAAGCTTGTGACGAATTAGAGTCTCTAGATGGACTTTTGGCCTTCGAAGCTACTAAAAGAGAAAAGGGCAAACGATTTCCCCTGGAGATGAGAATCCCTACTGACACTCCTCCGAATGAAATATGGGCTGAAAACTGGAAGCCCGATGACGCTCAAGTGAAGAAATGAAATAATCATATGTATATATATATATTGTAAATAGATTTGGTTGATCTTATTGCCTAGTAATAAGCTCTAATTTCGGCCCTTTCATGTGAACTTTTCTTTCTTATGCTTTTATTATTGTTTTCTTCTTCTTTTCGAGAGGATTTTGTTTTATTTTATATTTTTTTTTTCCTTCTTCGTGTTTATCGTCTCCCATTTAAATTTCCATCGATGGAAATTTTAATTTTTCAACCTTACGCGAAATATCATGAAAGACAATCTGGTATGGAAGATTGACGTCCTCGAGGCAAAACTTCGGGGAGAAGAGGGGAATACTCAGCTTCGAAGAAGCAAACATGTCGTTGCAAAGTATAAAAAGAAAGTGGCAGCATTAAATGACGACGACAAGGTTGGTCTCCAAAACCAAATCCGAGCTTTAAGGAAGACATTGATTGAGCGAAAAGTTCATCATGGAACAAAAATAATCCAGCGTGCTATTAAAAAAGTCGTAATCGTCGAATCTTTGAAACTTAAGAAGAAAATCGCCAAATCTGAAGGAGATGCAGCGAAACGGAAAGCTTTGAACACTGAATTCAATAAGTTAAAATCAATACCGGCACCAAAAATGGCGCAATATCTTACTAAAAAAACAATAAATGAAGAGATATTAGAGAAGGAAACTGATACTGGAACTGATGCTAACGAAGACGATGGCGGTCCTGTTCGCGTTGTTAACCTGCTGTCGCCAGACTTCAAAAACCAGCTCAAACTGCTAACTCATCTTGATCTTCCTCAGATAATACTAGAGTCCCAGACTGTGAAAAAGGCTCAAGATGAAGTTATTCTTACCCTCCGTATAGCGGCAGGAGAAATTAAAAAACCTGAGCGATCGCAGGAACAGGCTGATAAGAATAAAAAGACTAAGGAGTCTGAAAATACGACCGCAGAAGAGAGTAACGAGACAAGTGAGGACGCTACAGACGCAAGCAAAGATGACGAGGATTCGCAAAGCGACAAAGAAGATGAAGAAGAAGAGGACGAACATGATGAAGAGAATAAGGCCAATGAGCCCAAACCATCCGCCGCGCCCTACAGCGGCTATGTATCTGGTTCAGATGAAGAAGACGATAGACCGGCAGATTACCGCGACAAGCCTCATCAGCCTCATTCGTCTGCCAGTGAAAAAAAGAAACGATCTAGGCCGCCCAAACATATGCGTAAGAAAGCCCAAAACTATGAGATTGGCTCTGAGACTTCCAAACCATACAGCCGGCCTCGCAGAGATAACAATAACAATAAGAGCACTTTCGATAGACAAGATAGAAAAGCCGTGAGAGAGGATTCAAGAACAAGTGGGAGGAAAACTGATGGTGCGACTAATAAGAGTAGCAGACCAGACCAATCGTCACAAAAACTTCATCCTTCATGGGAAGCTAAGAAGAAACAAAAGGAAATGAGTAACGTGAAATTTGAGGGGAAGAAAAAAGTCTTTGAGTAACAAGTCATATTATTATATAATAGCAATACCAACAAGCATTATCACAATCTCCTTACCATAGTAATCACTTACGCACATCAATAATCTGCCAAATTTTTCCATCTTATCACGTACACACCCTAACCTGGTGCCTGCCTAACCAGCCACTGGAAAAGCTTAACGTTCCCGTTACCTGAACACGTTGCATGTTAAACATCAGCGACCACGACAACTATCCATGGTGGAATTTTCTTTAACAGTAGGAAAATTAGATGCCTCTTTGGCATTGCTTTTGACAAAAGATCATCACTTAATTGAATTCCCGACCTTACTATTACCCGAGAATGTCGAAGCCGGTTCCATTGTAACAATCAAATGCGATAGGGATCTAAAACAAGAAGCTAAAGAACGAACGAAATTTGATACAATTCAAAATGATATTTTACAAAGCTTTGGCACAGAACGGCCGCTAAAACCTCAGTTACGAATCAAGAACGTGACACAGACGAGCGTGGTACTAGAATGGGATCCTATTTTTGTGGCTACGGCCGAAGTTATTTCTTTAACACTCTATAAAAACAGCAGCCGGTTTGGCGTAGTTCCCACTCCGCTAAAAAGAACGAGCACAAAACTTTCAGGCTTGGCTATAGATAATATGTATGAGTTCCATTTAGAATTATCCACGACTGCCGGCATCTTTAAGTCAGATTCTATTCAAGTCAGAACTCACAAAATGACGGACTTGTCGGGAATTACGGTTTGTGTTGGGAACTTAGAGGAAGATTCTGATTTGAATCTCGATGAGATTGTGAGAACAGTGCAAAAGATTGGCGCCAAGCCCGTACAGGATACAGTTAAATTGGACACGACGCACTTTGTGTGCACTTCAAATGATGGTCTACAGTGCAAACGAGCCCAAGAACTTAATATTCCGGTGGTTCGACCTGAATGGCTAAAAGCATGTGAAGCTGAGCGTAGATTGGTAGGGGTTCGGGCTTATTACTTGAATGCTGATCCAAAATTGAGACCGCCGGCAGTGCGCTCACGTGCTCAGTCATCAGCTACTATTGACTCAACGTTAGGTAGTAGTAAGGAGAGTGTGAGAAACGGGACGAATGGGGAAACGTCTAATGCAAGTGTTGTAGCGATAGATAAACGATCTGTGGAGACCGTTCAGGAGGAGACCGAAAAAGATGAAAAAAATGGGCAAGAGAAGCCAAACCAGCCTGAGCTTAGACAGAAAAAAGAACAGAAAGATGAGGGTTTACCTCAGCCTGAAAGCGAAGGTCAGACATCGGATGTAGCTGAAATAGAGGAGAAAACGGAGGTAGCTTCCGAAACTGCTTCAGTCGAGCCCGCGGTAGAAACTGTACCTGAAACGCAAGATAAATTTGATACAGGAGCAAAAATATCTGTTTCTGAGCCTCAACTAAGTGATGAGCTTTCGGATCAACCGAAAGAAACACCGGCTGAACCTAAACTAAGTAACGAAA
Source organism: Crinitomyces ghanaensis (assembly GCA_030581755.1). Classification (NCBI taxonomy): domain Eukaryota; kingdom Fungi; phylum Ascomycota; class Dipodascomycetes; order Dipodascales; family Trichomonascaceae; genus Crinitomyces; species Crinitomyces ghanaensis. The sequence continues at coordinate 42,003 of JAKTVX010000021.1, forward strand.
CTTCTGAACCGAAAGAAGTTTCCTCAGAGATTACAGCGCCAACCGAGCCCCATGAGCTTGACAATGTAGATGCTGCCAGTCACTCATCTGAAATTGGTGAGCAAGTACTGATTGATGGAGACCAGCGCCTGGAACGTGTTCTTACTTCGGAAAAAACAACCGGCGAATTTAGCGGCGAAGGTTTAACGACAAACGATACGGGGGATACAAGTAGACCTGAAGCTGATGGCGACACGGTTCCTGATATGGCGGCGAACGGAGCGCCCGGTGCAGATAAAGTCGAAAACGCCGAGGCCGAACCTGACAATACAACGGAAACTAGTACGGCGGCGGCTCAATCTCCCAAGAAGAATCGCAAGAAAAACAAAAACAAGAAGAAGAAGTCCAACGAAACAATGGAGGAAGTCAGTCTTAACTAGCCATATAATAATAGAAGGTGTATTTATTACTTACTCCATAGACGATGATGTTAGATGGATACCTTTGCTCTTAGAAATCGCTGAGAGACGACCGGCTGAGTTCGGTCTGTTTGTCATTATTCGCCAAACAGCCGTCTAACTCTTTTCAATACTGTGTCCTTCTCGGGATCATATGGATGATCCTTGGATGGGATTTCCAATACTGCTGGAAATGCTTGTGAATATCCGTCCACTAGGTATCGAATTTGTTCGGCAACCTTGTTAGCATGCAATAAATAAAGCAGTAAATTAAAAAAAAACTTACATGTTGGTTAATTAATACAATGGCAATATCGGATCGTTTAGTAAATTCATTAAACACCTCCTCTATCTTTGAGGTTTCAGTTTTGTTGTCGACAACAAAAAAGTTGCGCCGCCTCTCGTCCCCCTCTTCTGATACATGGCCAATTCCGGCAAGAAGCATCCCTGTCACAGAGTCTTCATCCCCGATAATGGCAAGAAGTGTTCTATCTTTTGCTTTCGCACTACTAGACATGCTTGTGCGATATGACGAGGGTGTCAACGTAGTCTGGACCTCCGGCTAAGGTTAATAACCCTGTGTCAATCGATGGAATCCGTGCGCCGGCATCAGCCGCTTAACTAATCTCTAAGGCTTAGCCGCTTGCTCCCATCCACCCACCGGAATTTCATTCATGAAAAATGTTGAAGCGTCAGGTGCTTCCACAAATAAGGAGCTTTTCGACATGCACTTATGTCTTCAGTGGGCACAGTAAATGGTCAACGATTAAACATGACAAAGCGAAGAATGACGCTCTTCGGAGTAAAATAGCTACGAAATTTTCAAATATGATCACATTAGCAACAAGGGAAGGTGGAAGTAGTGACCCCACCCTCAACGTGCGACTGGCATCTACAATTGAAAATGCTATGAAAAATAATGTTTCTAAGAAAGTCATTGAAGGCGCGATCAAACGAGGAGCCGGAGAATCTGGTTCTACCGGCGGTGGTGACATGGTACTTTACGAGGGTGTAGCTCCAGGAGGTGTGGCATTAATCGTGGAAGCTGTCACTGAAAATAAGAACAGAACTGCTCAGCAAGTGCGAGCTGCCTTTATGAAATACTCCGGATCCCTGAATCCTACTCTATATATGTTCAACAAACGGGGCTGGATCCAACTTAAAGAGAGTGCGGTTACTGAGGAACTATTTGACTATGCAATAGAAATTGGCGCCGAAGATATCATTCATGAGGACGACGATAGCTCCAGCAAGGTAATTATTTATACAGCCCCTCAAGATACCTATAAAATCGCCAGCACAATCAAGCAACAGGGTAAACACGAGATCCAAGATATGGGTGTTGAATTTGCTCCTAATGAGGACACGGCTATAGAAGGACTCGACGAGCAACGGGCACAGACCTTGACCAAATTAATAGCTACTCTTGAGGACTTGGATGACGTCACTGACGTCTATACCAATGTCAAGGACAAACTATAATTTATTTGTATATAGATAGAGATGGTGTGTGCGCCTTATTGGGTTGGTAATTTAGTATCGGGTTGCCGGTAATTGAAGTACAATATAGCATACTTGTCTGGGGCATTTATTACTTCCGCTTCGCATTCCTTTTTTTCTCGTTATGCCAAAGACCACTTTGGCTTAAGACCGTTGCGCTCGTTTTCATATCCATTGGGTGTGCTGCTAGACATTTTCGTTTTTTGGCTTTCAGGATCATCGCTAAACAACGCATTGTATGACGATTGCGGTCCTTTCCGGACACTCTGTCGACGGTTCATGTGATTTTCGTTAGCGATTCCAAGAATCTCATTAAGTGATCTTGGCTCCGGTCGCGCCGATGGCGACGGTGGCTCAATTGCTGGTTTTGGAATAGGAACCTCCTCTACCAATGGTGCAGTGTCAAAGATATTCACGGTCTCCGGCCATGACTTAAATGGCGAGGAGATCGACGCTGTTGACCGATGTTTACTAGCAGCCGATGACAGCCCTGAATTTCTTTCATTTTCTGGAGTTCCCCCGCTGCTCGCAGTTCTCAGCGAGGAAAATGACGATGTCAACCCGACATAACCTGGATCCGCATTAGTAGAATCATCCGTCGTGATATTTCTATCTTCCTTTGGGCTAGAGCCATTAGTACCGGTGCTGACAATACACTTCTGGACCAGTTCTACCTGCTCATTGGAAATGGGCCAGGCATTTCCTCGCTGACCGATGACGTTCAATTGTTTAAGCAATGAAGCCTGATCCCAATATAATCGAATTGCGGCGATCTTAGTTTTGTCTTCATTGAAGTCCACAATGTGAACTATCACCGTGTGTATCGTTTCATCTGCCACAAAATTAGAGCTAACTCCTGGAACATAAGCTCCAGGCCCTCTGGTGAATTCAACTTTTGTGTCTACTTCCATAATTAAGCTCCGGTTGCATTCATGCCTAGATAGCACTGCTTCCTTTAGGCTAACCTCGCGATCTTGACGCAACAAATGGGACACAATTTTATCTTCGCCAGAAAATCGAGTCCCTGAACCTACATACAATAGTGTGGCATTTTTGTTATCTAACAATTGAGCACTAGGATTCTGTCGGAATTTATTATAAAGCTTTTCCATGGTTAAGTTGAATCATAAATTACTTAGGGGACCTTGCAATCCTGAGACATTTTATCGTCTAGTTTTGTTGACGCCGATCAGCACCGTTTTGGGACACTGTTTACATTAGTCCAAAACGTACATAGATCGGAGGCTTAGGGTTAAACTGTAGGGCCGCCCAATCGGGTTTAGTGGTGCCTGGCTCAGGGGGGCCAATGTGCGTCATTACGAAAAAAAACATTTTTAAAAAAACAAAAAAAAAAACAAAAAAAAAAATACAGCTAGCAATCAAATTTAACAAAAGGTTCTATACGAGCCCGCGCTTAGAATCCATTGATGCATCGTCTAGTAACGTGAAAATGTTTCGGTATCCAGCCCCGAATATAAAAATCCACTGTATAGTTCGTCCTGTTCTTCTCCTGGTATCACAGATCCATCACTTGCACCAGATTCAGATGGTGTAGGATAATACATACGCTCAATACGCTCTGCGCGTGACCGCATCATAGCAGAATTACCAGCGACCCGCGCTCGAACTGGTGGTTTGTGAATCACCGGTATTGATCTTCCAATTGTTGGACCTGCAGGAACACTTAATGGCCGAATAAGACCGTTTGCCATCAATTTTGTTCGATTGCCGCCAACAGCACCGACCACACTACTGCCTCCACCGCTGCTCGTAATGCCTCCAAGACTGGCATGGCTCGCGGTACAAGTAGTATCGGGTATTGCGTGACCAGAGTCATCTGGGGGTACAAAATAGTCAAGCGGGAAGTCGCTCACTTCTCCATTAGCCAGTGTTAGACTTGCCCCTGTTCCATCTATCGCAGCATTGGATCCCGCCTTAACTGCCCCTGATGATAATATTGGCGCTCCGTCTCTTCCGCTACCTTCGTTTTCTGGTTTAACTGCTCGATCTGGCTCATCCAGATCATTTTGCTGATGCGTCATACCATACTCTACGTGGACAGGAACTGGGCGTCCATAATCCACAAGAATGTTTTGATTGTAGTACATTTGGCTTCCTCCACCATTATAAAATTGAGCTTGTGGAGTGACCACGGTATTAGCTGTAGATGCCCCTGAGTTTCCAGAACTAGACGACGAAGCTGAAGATACGTATGATGAAGAAGATGTCACACGCATACCTGGATCATCGCGTTGAGACTGCAAATATGCGGGTGGCTGAGGGAGTGACGTTGTCGAGGCCGACGTCGGTATAAATTGTTGCTGGTTAGGATAATACAAATGGTTAAGCGATATAGCGTGGTTAGCGAGATGAGCGGGATACATATGGTATTGACCGGATGCAGGGTTGACGGGATTATGAGGATTACTGTTAATTGATTGAGCGTCACTATCCATACTGTTAACACGATGATGCATTAAACTGGCGTTCGCCACACTGGGATCGATCATATATCCAGGATATACTTGTGGCTGCAGTTGTGGCTGACCGAAATGAGCTTGTGTAGACCTTTGGGGATACATGTGCATGGCATATCCATTACTGGCTGCTTGTGCTGCCGCTGCTGCTGCATGGGCTGCCGCTGCGGATTCATCCCAGCCGGCGCCTGGTGGTCCATATACATTCGAAGACGTAGCTACGTCCGCAATTGCAGCAATTTGCCTACCAGGTATGTTATCGATAATAGAAGACAACTGATCTAGTAAAGTCTTTGACTTGTCGTATCGGAATGACAGGGCAGGCTGATTGACAGCCTCTGTCGATGCTCTTTTCCCTGTACTTTCTTTTTTCAGATCCCGCTCCAAGGCATCTAAAAATAGTTGATCATGAGAAACGGAAAACCAATAGAACACTTTCTGCTTTTTCTGCGTGCGGACACAATTGTTTTTGTAGAGAAATTCCAAAAATTCGGATTTTGGTTCCTCAAGTATGGCGTCATTATCACATTTTAGATTTCTCAAATCAGAGAAAATGCCCTCCTCAAATTTTTTGCGATTTCTTATCACACGACCAAAAGCTTCAAATCTATACGTTAAGATTCGTACGATGTCGGTTCCTGTCACGTAATATACATTATTCCAAAAAATGCATGCAATCGCTTCATCAGTTGGTAAATTGTACCGATTAAGTACCTGTCCTGGCGCGAAATTCGCCGGCGCAGAAATTAGGAAGATCTTGAGTCGAACTACCTCCTCCAAAGTTCGAGCATAGCGCGCCGCTGCATGATCATCCATAGGGGCATGTATCGCGTTTGGAGGCTCCATATTAAGTGAAGGCTGCTGGTGCTGCTGTGAATGCTGCCCTGGAGGTTGCGAATTGTGATGAGGATGTTGCGGTTGAGATGACCCCGGGTGAGGATATGTATGGCTATGAGGATTAACGCTAAGCACCGTACCATGTGCACTGTTAATATCCCTTCCAGACATTCCATCATTCTCTTGAGACGGACCTGCACCTGCATTTATTCTTGAGGGCTCATCAGGGGGCACCCGTTGATCAATATCCATCACGAAATGTGTAAATAATTGCCCCGCACGACAGGCTCGACAACTCAGCTAGAAACGAACGTAAAAGAAATCAAATAAAAGACGAATATGTAGATTACTTGTCGATAAGTGATTCTAATGAGTCGCAATAAACCACCACTTAATTACAAGAAGATTGTGTTGTTGTTGGGTGTTATACAAAACTGGCTTGACCCCTGAGCCGCAGGAATGTGGAAATGAGATTTGTGATGTGGACAGACTCGCAGTTAAATCGAAAATTAGGATAAGAACTGGTCAGAGCCAAAAGCTTATTTTTTTTTCTAAATTTACACTTGAATTAATCAAACCTTGACATCCCTTATTTTTTTTTCTTATTTACAAATATCCCGCGAGGTTCCTACGCCGATCTTAATCTTTATTTCTTTATCTTTATTATATAATTTTCTTTTCTTTTTTCTTTTCTGTTATTATTTTTTAATACCCTTACTCGTGCCTTACCCGCCACCGACTTCCGTTCCTTGGTATGTCATCATTTAAATGAAATTTTTGGTCCCTTTTAAGAAACTAGATTTCTCTGGTCCCCTGCTTCATACCATACCATCCCATGTGCTCCTGCATATGAAAATGAAATTTATTTGCTTTTGCGGTTTAAAGTTTAGACCATTTTGTGTGTTGTTAAACCTTGTGCCTGGCCGCTGCATCAGCCGGCGTACCTGACACAAAGCTATTTACCATAAACGATTCTCTTAAGGATGACGAGCTGAAGTAGATACTAATAAAAGACGGATTGGAACAATTATCAGAAAAGCATAAATCAAATGAATAAAAAGCAATATGCTAGAATTCAAAAAAGAAAAAAATTTAAATATAAATAATAATAATAATAGTGACAATAGTTGCAATGGTACAGTAATAATAATAATAATGGAAATAAATAAGAAATCATTCTTTATCTTTTTCGACCTCCTACTATCTTTACCGCGTCCTTGGATATCACATATGACAACCCACTAGCGATTGTAGTCAGTCCCACAACGTACCCCAGGCCTGTAATGCCATTGCCAAGCCATTCTAAGTTGTAAGTTGCAAAACTTGCACTGTTAACTATAGCCGGATAAATTAAGCTGGAACCTAAATATATCATTTGCAAAAACGTGTTGTACTTTGAAATTAACGTTGGACGCACTTCTGCCGAAGGAATTGAAAAATCCCAATAGCGTTTAAAAGTTAATGGTGGGGGTAATGAAATATATCTATAATACACTGCTGACAATCCTAGCAATGCGTCTCGGCCCAGAATCAACCCAGTCATATACATGGGAATATCGCCAGATATACCAAGACAAGTGGCTAACGTTACCAATAGAACTTTGTCTGCCAGTGGGTCAATCACTGACCCCGCAACACTTTGCAAGTTGTATTTCCGAGCGATAAATCCATCTAAGAAGTCCGTTATACATGAATATGCGAATAATGATAATGCGATATAATTGTGCCCTTGTACAACTAGAAGCCCAATGATCGGTGAAGCAATTAGTCTTGATACCGTCAGCATATTTGGCAATGTATACAAGTTTTCCCGAATCTCTTTGCTTATAAGAGTGGTCTTCTTTGCTTCATTTTCATTGTCCGCTTTTCCATTTTCTTTGGGATTTGTCGTGTATTCACGGACAAATTTGGTCCAAACCGCACTGGAAGTCCTGATCACATCTGTCTTTCGAATTAACCCTAGCAATGGTCTCCGTATGGGCCAGACCTTCTGATTTGATATCCATATTGGTCGATACGAAAATGCTACTCTCATGGACAAAAAAATATGAACTGTTCGTCCGGCCCAATAAAAATTCCACGGCGACAGCGGAAAACCTGTAAGGTTACAGCGTCGAAAAATAAATATTTTGTCGCTGGTTCAAAAAAAGCTCGGCAACGGGGAATCGAACCCCGATCTCCCGCGTGACAGGCGGAGATTCTGACCATTAAACTATTGCCGATTTTCTATGAAAAACTTTATATGCAATCCTATACTTAACATTTATTAAAGCCGGCGCGTGCGGCGTCATTCATTTGGGTTAGATTTACCTTTTTGGGCATTGGTGCGGCGCAAATTCCGGAGCAATTAGAAAGCAATTAGAAAACACTTACTTAGCACTACGGTAACAATCTAGTGCGTTGTCCGGTTCGATTTATCCGATTGATGCTAAACAAATAGAGTATTATGTGATAATTTTATATGATAAATGATTATATATAGCTACCATAAGATGAATGGATGATATTAAAAAAAAGGAAAAACCTACTTGGCATACACTGCTCCGGCCAGAGTTTTCGAGACGCCCCGACTCAAGGGCCAATATAGAAAGTAGATTAAACTAAATCTTTCCTTGTGGCCGCGTTTCCCCCATATATCGCCCGTGCCTATACTTGGGTTTCGCGGCAGAAATGCCGTCTTCGCGCGAGAGAATAGGTTCTAATTTTCGAGAAAGCGAAAGTATGGTTTTTATCAAACTTCCACCTTGATTTTTAGCCCGGAAAAACCTGAATCAAAATGTTAGAAGAGAGGTTCCAGTGGTGGGACGCTTTTCCCAGTAAAGCTTGCAGATGTGACTGCCTGAATTAATGTGAAATGGTTTTCCCTTCGCCCAGTAAAAACTATAATTGGCAATTTGAAGCATTAACCGAACCGGCGTCATCAGGAAACTTGAGATTGAGAGTGACACGAAACCAACAACTCAGTTACGAGAGCAGCCTGCAGCACACAAACATAGATGACCATAGTGTCTCTGAGCCGACGAGACGAACTCAAAGTACTCTAAAATGAAACCAAACTATATAATTAAATGTATTAATCACAATGCAAGTTTTTATCAAGATTCATCGAAAATCAAGTCCTTAACCAGCATTCCTTCCTCGCATTGACTCAGCGATCCTTTATAGTCAATATGATGATCCGGTTTTTCAGGATCAAATACTGCCATGCTACTACTACCAGCATACATGACGTACTCACTTCCGTCATCTTCGCAACCACATCTATTGCAGGCTACAAATGCAATCTTTTTCTTGGGATTCGGAGATGTAAACAACGGAGACATACGCAAAAACCAATAATTCACAGTAGAGATACTGGGCTGTTGTGGGATAAGCGCTGCCTCTACAGATTTACGGTGACTTTCCTTATTTCCACTTTGATATTTTTCTTTGTTGATGTTTGGACTTTCCGGATGGAGCCAGGCCATAGGGCAGAGGATTAAGGATACATTGTTAGTAAGTGTGCTGGTTGCAAACTCGAATGCATCAAATGGGGCTTCAAATTTGTAAGGGTTCAAATCCATACAAATCCCAACCTGCAGAGAAACTCTTCCTTCTGCTAGAGAGTCAAAGGGACCAAATTTCTCGAAGCCGTTAGGCCCTTCTGAGCAGCCCCATCTATCATCTGCTTCGTAGAGGAAAGCCTTTCGGTAATTAAATAAGATTTCACCTTGAGGGGAAGTGAAAACTGCAGAGTTATATATTTTATTCGTATCAACTTCTAGCTCCGGATACCCAACAAGAGTATGGCACCCAAGCAGTTTAGAAGTCTTAGAAGCCCATTGACTAGTGATCCCGCAGTTGTTTGATTCCAAATATGGCTCTAAATGGCTTCTTGAACGAAAATTATAGCCAGTGAAAGCCAATTCCGGGAGAATCAATATATCGGGCTTAAGATCAGCTCTGGAAAGCAAAAATTCTGCGCGAGCAATATTATTGGCCACGCTCCCAATCCGTGGGTTCAATTGTAGCGCTGCCACTCTAAGTGTAATTGGCATAGCCGTCGCACTATGTAAAAAAGAAGGAAAAAAATGTTACTATCACTGGCCACGGGTGTCCGTTCCACGAGGCTTGCTATAGCGCTGTTCTCTTCTCCATCAACCCAGTCTTGGGGGATTTAGGTTATGCCAAAAATTCGAACCTTAATGGCACGCCACCAGTATATTTTTCACAATGGAAAGATAACGTCGTCAGTCCATTCACCAGATTTGAGAATTGCCATTCATTCAGACAACATCTTCATTTTGTTCGGCCATATTCCAACATGACATATCTACGTGCATTGACCTCTTGCTAATGGATCCTTGTGGACTTTTCTCGAACAAACTAACTTCGATAACTAGGCGGTTCCGGATACTTCTGGAACGTTCGTGCGGCTCATGCAACTCTTGCTCCACACCATAGCTAAAATGTATAAAATGGGCTGATTACCACTACCACTCCGAGTTTTCTACAACAAGCGAGTTAATTGTTTTCATCACTTCACTATGCAATTTATCCCATTCTCTTACTACTATCCTCAACCACAGGGTCAATGTTACATGTTTCAAGATCCGAGGCATAGTTCTCCCTATCACCAGCAATATGCATATAGACGCAGCCGCCCGTCTCAGTATGATGCTGAACTTTTGAACTATCTAGCTCAACAACAGCGCCAGCGACAATTGCAAGAGGAGTATAATCGACAACTTTTGGAGGAGTACAACGAGGCTTTGCGCGACCGACAACGCCATGAACAGTCAACGCATCGCCATCGACGTGCCCAGCAACAGTCAGCTCCTGCAGGGCCAGAATTTAGGTTTATTCCTATTGAACCCCGTCACGTGCCCGCTACTCCGAGATACGTCGTAGAAGGAGGACCAGTTGCCCGCGAAGCAGAGCACGAGCAAGAACCCAACGAATCAAAGGCAAGTCAGAAGTCACACCGTCGCCATAAAAAGCACAGACACCATAAGCGAGGCAAACTGACGGAAGCCGAGAGCTCCAAGGATATTGGCAATGTCGTCGAGGGACAACAGAAAGTTGAACAGCGCGCACCAGCTCAAACTCAACCCCGCCCTGAGCCGACAGAAGATGAATATCAGGACCCGCTTCTTGATATTATTGAAGCCTTATTTGGAGGAATTAGACCCGCACGTAAAGAATCTGACAGGGCTAACTATACATATGGAGGTACGAATCCTAAGGCTTCAGCCGAGCTGTCTGAATCAGAAGAAGTCGGGCGTCCACAATATAAGAGAACTAAAATTCCCGTGGAACATGAGGAAGATGAAGAATTTGAAGAAGCCCCACAACCTGAAGAGGAAGAGGAAGAGGAAGAATTGCCGCAAGCTGGAGGACCTAGTGTGGATGAGATCGATAGTCAATTGAAGGATATTGGCGCCCTGTTTGACAGATGTGAGATGACATACGACAGATTGGCAATTAGCTCTTCTAAACTCTCTTCTTTGACGCTAGAGTCGTTGACGTCCAGGATTCTTATTTTGCACCAGACGCAATTGCAGCTTGAAGATCTGGTCAGACGTCTTGATCTTTTAGGAGATGTCCCCGATGAGTGCAAGAAGTCCAAGCACGATTTAGTCTCCAACGTTGTATCTGTGGCGGATAAGCTCGAGACTCTGATCCATAGTTTGAACGAGAAACGAGCTACCCTTAAAGCGGAGCAGGAGCTTAAACGCAAGCAAGCTGAAGAGGCTGCAGCAGAATCGTCCGGAACGGATGCTTATTCCGAATCCGAATCCGAGATAGATTCAGAAATGTCGGGGGCAACCCCATCTCCCAGCATATCTCCTAGGCCGCTGCGTAAAGTCCTTATTGAAGAAGTTCCCGACGACTCGGACTTCTAAAGGCTATTGATATTTTTTATTATATTATTAATATTATTTTATTGTTATTATTAACTGATACTTAATTCATGGTTCTCTTGATTAGGGCTTTTTGTTTCTTGCTTTCTTCTCTTAAAAAAAAATTTCAAAGATCCCATTCCTCGGTTCTTCCCATCACCAAGGCCCTATGCCACTTTTGTTTAGATCGTGTATATTATCACCTCGGCCTCGAGTGATCTAGACCATACCTTTTGTCCAGGATTTCTAATTTTTATGCTTAATTGCCCGCGGAGATCAAAATCCAGCTACATACATGTCATAAATAACAAATTAATTCCCACAACTGGAAAGTGGGTTGGCACCAAAAAGTGGCGACATGTTAGTGCTGACAGCGGACGGTCAAGGTGCGCCATATTCTGTGTGTCCCACTCACCCCTCCTTGTTCCCCTCCTCTCATCTGTTATACCCCGCGGTGGCTGGGGGCACGAACTTAGTCCTAGACAGGAGGTTACTTCTCATTCAAACAAGTAAACTAATGCAACCGAGATGGTAGATATATGCAACTAATTTCCGTGGTATTGTGAAAGACCTTCATTTCTGTTTATTATTACACATGCCACAGCGTTTGATGTCCGCTCATCGCCCCCGCAGACTAGACGATCATTTCCTTTTTGGGCTAAGATATAACATGATGGCTTGCGTTGCCCCGCAGTTGGGGTGGAACAATAGGGTTGTTGGAATTAACCGATATGCGGAGAATTAACGATTTAACTTTCCTATTACATTCATCTCCGATATGGGGTAGAACATTCGAAGGAGATGTAGAACACTCAAAGGAGATGAGCGGATTATTATTCTTTTTGGGTTTCCGCAAGGTTCGCCGTGTGTCGAAGACAACAACAAAAAAAAAAAAAAAAAAAAAAAAAAAAAAAAAAAAAAAAAAAAAAGTGATGTATTAGATAAAACACGACACAACTTGTTTTCCGTATTGCACATCTAGATAGTTGATTGAGGAGAATTCTTATTTTTTTTTTCTTTCGGCATATTTTCTGTTCCTCAGCTTATTTTGCCGCCGACGGATTTAGTCTTTTGACATATTCTTGGTTAGCCAACTTTCCCAACACCCCGGAGATATACCCCGCAATTTTCATTCCTCAATTTAGTGGAAACGTGGGGCATTGCCTGTCAAGCTCTAGTATAAATAATTCAGAGAATTCATTTCTGTTTTTAAACTGCTTATACAATTAGAATTGAACAACTAAACGAATAAACGAAACCAGGATTCACCATGTCAGAATCACCCAAGAAGAGCCAGGACATCGAAGCCTACGGCGTCGAAGAGCTTCAACGTCCTTTGACCAAGATCACCACCTCCGGTGATAACAGAGAGTACGTCCATATCGGAGAAACTCGACTTTTGCGCCACGAATTGATGGAAGCAGTGGGCGCCCATTTCAGCAACCAACTTCATGAGGTACCCCAACGCAAATTCGCCAACTCGTCCGTTTTGGGCTTATGTGCCTTTGCTCTTAGTACTTTTGTTTTAGCCCTCGCTAACTTGCAGGCCAAAGGTGTGGACAAAGTCAATATCGTCTGCAGTGTCGCCTGGTTTTATGGAGGCATGGTTCAAATTATCGTTGGCATGTGGGAAATTGTTCATCAAAATACTTTTGCATGCACTACCTTTACGTCTTACGGTGCATTCTTTTTGTCCTATGCGGCCTTGAATACTCCAGCTTTTGGAATTCAAGCAGCCTATGGTGACGATATTCCTATGCTTATGAATGCTGTGGGTTTCTACGTCTTGGGCTGGTTTATCTTTTCTTTCCTCATGACGATTGTGACTATCCGATCCTCGTGGCCCTTGTTCCTTCTCTTTCTCAGCATCACGCTGTCATTCCTTATGAACGTCGTGGGCTATTTCGGAGAGCACGAAGTTTGCTTCAAAGTCTCCGGAGGATTTTCTATCGTCACCGCTGCCTGTGGATGGTATATGGCTTTGGAAGGTCTTAGCTCTAAGGAAACCTGTTACTTTAAGCTCAATCCCTTCCTTATGCCTGGTGCTCAACACGTTCCCCAGAACTAAGTGACGTTTTTTACGATCCCATTTATATTTTATGACTAACTAAGTATCTAACTTATTTATAATATATGTTTGTTTTTGTTTGACGTTTTCTCTTTTGCTATTAAAAAAAAAGTTGCTCTAAATATCTACATGTAATTGATCTACTACAAGACAATAAGTGAAATCTATGGCTTGACTCCTCCGACTACTAATACGCTTATCTCCGCTTCCCACAATTTTCGACCATCCACTTCCTTGGTCTTACCAGTCAGTCCACTGAAGCCATCCGCCAAGAAGTCCGGGCCCCATACCTTGACGGTAATTCTCTGAACGGCTGTAATCTGCGTCAGTTCGGCATCTTTCAAAATCCCACAAAGATGTTCCGCCTGGAATCCATCCCGGTACGACACTCCGTTCTTCTCTGCCTGCTCATCGCTCATGGCTCCATGGATACTTCCGACACCCGTCTTGTCAGTGTCGCCAATTAGCAAACATCCTCCCTTGTTGAGCAAGCCTGCCAGCTTTTTAGTCACTCCTTCAATATCATAGATATGATGGTATGCCAATGATGACATAATCACATCAAATCCACTATATTTGTGGGTATTCCCATCTTTGGCCCGAGCCTCCTCGTCTGTCACGTCAACTACATATGCTCTCATCTTTTCCGCTGGCACTTTTTGCTTGTCAAGTTTATGGTTGTAAATGTCCACCATTTCCTGCGTAATATCCGCCCCGATAATCTGCTTACAATATCGTGACACCGCCTGACTGAGGAGGCCAGTGCCACAGGCAAAGTCCAATACCCGGGTCGTGTCTGGATTCCATACTTTGGTGTTGACATTTTCAACAGTGCTAGAGTTTATGTCCGTGTTTTCATTGTTATATTGTCCCACCCCACTCATTTTTAATGTGGCCTCCTCTCCATCCTCGTCTTGGTTTCCGAATTCAAACTGAAGCATGTTGCTTGCCAATACTTTGGCAATCAACGTAGTAGTCTCGTTATCGTACCTGGCTGCTGCATTCTTGAACATTTCCAGGTTCATCCTCTTCACAGTTTCACTGTCCATTTTGGCTAAATCTTTGTCTCTGTAATCCAGATTGTTGGCAACTTACATCTCGATTCGCTGAGTCGGGAGCCTTATGTTTCCTGAACCCTATCGCGCTTAGCTCGGGCTTTGCTTCTCAAATAGGCAAAGGTATCACAAACTCTAAATAAAATTTAGAAAGTGCTGTATTCCGAAAACAATACACACACATAACGTTCTGCGATTATAGAATCCCATCACATTTATTACTAACTTAGATAAATAACCTGTTGCTCAAATAAAAAAATAAATGAAGATTTAATATTATATAATTTGTCCCGTTTATCAGTCGCATATACTCCTTTATCCTTTCATGCCCGTGACTAGCACAAGATCCATCTGAACCCTATGCATTTGCTTGCCGTTGATCTCCTTGACCTCTTTGGTCGCGAGCCTCTTCATAAATTCAACCGGCATCCACGTTGCGCACCGGAAACATTTGGTAACTGTGACTTTCTTTAATCCAGCCTTTTGGAACGCTCCGGCGATCAATCCACTATCCAGACCGCCATGGTGCGCTACGCCATGGGAGTGGGCTTCGTCTCTAGAAAGGTGCGTACGCGTCCCTTTCTCGAGATCCACCACGTATAAGCGACCGCCATCTGTACGGAGAAGGTCAACCAATCGCTGTGTCACCCGGTCTATGTCCTCAATATGGTGATATGCTAGTGAACACACGGCCGCATCAAAGTCGTGGAGATCTTTTATCGTTTCAAGCTGTTCCGGCTTGGTGATGTCTCCTACGTAGGCCTGCATTTCATCGACTGGCACTCCGTGGTCATGGACCTTTTTGTTGTATACGTCCACCATATCTTGTGAGATGTCCAATCCAATAATTTGTTTAGTATGCGCAGCCAACACTTCGCTGATCAGCCCAGTTCCACATGCAAAGTCCAGGACCCGTGTGGATTCCGGATCCCACAATGCAGTGTTCACGTCAGCTACGTCCACATCTGGACTCGAATCGAAGTTCTCATCGTTGTATTCCTCACTCCGCGAGAACTCGGTCTCAACGATTTGGTCGTCATCTGAAGTTGTCCCGAGGAATCGGAATTGCAAAATCTTTTCTCCAATTGCCTTGGTTACAAGTCGGCTACCGGCATGGTCGTAACTGGCCGCCTTGGACTTAAAACTTTCAATGTTGCGCTGAATCATGTCCGAATGATCATTATCATTTCGATGATTCTGATTTTGGTCCGAATTGGTGTGATGGTGGTCAGTCATGGTTTTACTTCCTTGCTTTTCTAAGTCTTGTGGAGGGAATACATGATGTCTATATAAGCTGCGCGCTAAGATATGGGTTGTGGGTGGATTTGGGATGATAGTCCGTTAAGGTAGATAGATAGATGATCATATGCAGCATGAGTAATCGAAACAAACAATGCATTCTGAGCAAATTAGAGCTGATATATAACATTCTCTGAGCAAATAAGCATTGCCCTCGGTTTATTTTCTTCTATTTTTCTTTGTTGATTCCGACCTCAAACCTCGGAGAACGCGTAAGCTCACAAAAATCAAGTACCATTTGACACATACATATTCTAGTATCAAGTGATTGTTCCAAAGCTACGCCAGGTCAGTGAAATTGGAAACAAATTAACGTATTGCTTGGTATTCATGCTAATTGGATCATTTTACAACTACTAGATAAGGTAATATAAACATACTGGCTGTACAGCAGCCTAACCCACGTTCCTTAAGCATCGTGAGCTATACGCGCTAAGTTGCAAACTGGTAGACCACCGCATCTGTGCCGACAAATAATCTCCCTGTCCATATACTCTTTCTTTCAGTTATGGCAGATTTACAGACTGGTTCTGAGTATATTAATAACGTGTTAGTCGATAGAGGCTTTTTGCGCCAACAAGAATCCCTGGATTTCACCCAGGGAAGCAAAAAGAACAATGCGCGGATTATCAATACCATTTACGCGTTATTGAACTCTTTAGAAAGTCGATTTGAAGAGAGAGAGAAAAGTGATCAAGAGTTGAAGGAACTCAAAAAGCGATGCGCTATGTTAGAATACGAAAAGGAATCACTGGAGAACAGAATAGCCGGACTGACAAAAAGACTAGATGGATCCGACAGAGAAAAGGCGACCATGCAAGACACAGCGAAAAGGCAGTATAGCCAAATTGCTGCGTTGCGAAGCCAACTGCGCCGAGAAAAGGCTACTATAGATCAGGACCGCAACCAGTTCCTCACAGAAATGCGGAAACGCGATGTGGAGATCGATAGACTTATGGCAAGGCTGCGAGATGATCCGTCATCTAAAAGGGGCCGTCCCGATTATGCTAGAATCTCCGGATCTTTAACACGCTCGTCAACACCACGTGTAACTAATGGCAATAGGATGATCCAACCGCAAGTCGACAGCGCGGCGGGGACCGTCGATTACGATGCCCGACATGAAAGTAGTGATATTGTAAGTCAACTTTCAGATTTGGCCTCTGCAAATCTACATCGATGTAACGACGTGCTTGCTGAAGAGAACAAAAATATGTGGCATAGTTTGGACAGAATCCGTGCAGGCCTGCACCGGGTGATGAGTAACGGCAACAAGATGCAAACGCGAGTCACCGGGCTGGAATGTTTTAGTATAATAGATGATGCGCAGGGGGATTCGTATAATGGCGTGGCGGAAAAAGATTCAATTAAAGATCACTGTACCCGAGTGCTTACACGGGTCGATTCGTATGACCAGCTTGTTGAAGAATTCGAAGCTGCATTCGACCAGCTAATAGAATTGCTAAACTCTCCAAACTACGTATCAGTATCTGAAGTGCAAGATAAAGAGCGAGAAATCACGAGTCTCAAAGAACAGTTGCGGGCGACTACTCAAAACTGGGAACGTGCCA
The DNA here is from genome assembly GCA_030581755.1 of Crinitomyces ghanaensis. Taxonomy (NCBI): domain Eukaryota; kingdom Fungi; phylum Ascomycota; class Dipodascomycetes; order Dipodascales; family Trichomonascaceae; genus Crinitomyces; species Crinitomyces ghanaensis. The sequence continues at coordinate 59,129 of JAKTVX010000021.1, forward strand.
TGAAGACAATGGAACAATGGAAAGATTACAGAGAATCAAGAAAGAGCAACGAGCGAAAGTTTGCGGATGAGAACACCTCTCCGATTATGGTCGAATCAAAATGCGCGAATAATAACGACGTGCCTAAAGCCAAAAGTGCGCCTGTCCTAGCACCCGCCGCAAGTCCAGTAACAAACGCAAAGCATGCCAGGTCACCCACAACCACCCCTAATCCAAGAGCCAAGCCACCCAGACCTTCACCACGATCAGCGGCCCTAACACAAATTTTCCGCACCAACACATAGTTCCGCATGACATTGCCATTGGTCGGAACGCGAAGGGACCAGGTAATCTGGCGTAGTTTGAACATCTCTATTTATTGTATTGTACAACCTCTTTGATCATGGCATCATTAATCATATATTATTTATCTATACTATGCGAATGAAGAAAAATAATTGGTCGCATTATATGACGGAGACATTACTGCATGAGCTGCGGGACCTAATACGGCCACCAAAGGCGTAGCAGGCATCGGTTGCATTGCGGCTCCTGCAGCTGCAGCTGAAGTATTAGTACTTGTGGCATGCACTACATGGCTGTGACTTTGTGATTGAGAACCTGTCACAGCGCTGCCAGAACTTCCGCTGGTATGACTGGCACTATCATCTGCCGAAGCACCCTGATCGCCAGGACTAGGCCCATGAGGTTCAAATCTATAGCTAGACATTTCCAATAGTACGGGAATCTCTTTCGCCAATTTAGTAAGCGTTGCTAAACTAGGACGTGCCTCGCTTAAAAAAGGCAAGTCATCCATCGCTTGTTTAGTACTACCGAGAATGGCAATCACAGCCTTAAGAAACCCATTACTATCGTCCCAAAAGCCGCGCCGATCTATTGCACCAGTCTCCCGTAAGTTTTCCATACGCGATTTCAGCCTACGAGTAACATCAACCCCGGCCATGCATGTATTAGCAAGGTCTTTGACTTTCGATGCCGTCGCCGGTGTAATCTCCACGCCTTCTAATCCTGATACTCGAGCTGAACGGGAAATTGTCTCAGTCAACTGTCCAAGGACTGCCTGTGCCGCATTACTTGAATAATATATTCGATCATACAATTGCTCATCGGCTGAAATAAACTCCTCCAATGTTGAATCATCGGAACTGCCTAGTCCGTCTTTCGACTGCACACCACCAATTGTTCCTCCTCCACTGACTGCCAATACGCTAGTCAAATCACTCCATGCATTCGTCAATTCACTGAATGAGGTAAATGTCACCATTGTCAGAGTCCGAAGAAATTTAATATCAATACATGTAGATAGCATCTGTAAATTATCTCGGAAAAAGTCAGCTAACTCTCGCATAGCAGACACGCATCTTCCTACTGTCATAATAAGGACACGCTCTGTATACGCAGACGATGATGTCTGATTAGTAGTAACTTCCTGCGCTTCTTGTTGTTCTCGTTCTATATCATTACTGTTAGTGTTCATGCTCGTAGTCGTACCTGTAGTAGTTGTAGTCATACTTGCCGTTGCTGTTGTTGTTGTTGTTGTTGTTGTTGCTGCTGCTGCAGTGCTAGCAGTCGTAGTAATAATGTTCACATTCGCATCATCACGCTCATCAGTTGTCCCGCTGATTACGGTTCCGTTAGCATTGCCGACATTGGTGTTGACAATTCCAACGCCTTCATGGTTCTCCAAAGCCGTAACCAAGTCAGGCAACACGCTTCGAGAATTCACAAGAAGCGCATTCATTTTAACGGTCAACACCTTATCAGAGCAAAAGCCTGAACACCGGCGCACAATCTCATGAAATTCATGTGTGGCAAACAACACTTTTCGGGCGCAGTCAAGTAAATGCGACTTCTTAATAGCACTAGCTTGTCGATTCATCATCGCATTACTGCTTCCAATATTGCCGGTACCGCCAGTGTTTAGCCCTAATCCAGAGCCTGGACCTCCATAATTATTATAGTAGAATGCTGTACTATTGACGCTAGGTCTCCTCTGCGCTGATAGCTTTACATTGGAGGCAGCCGCCATGTTGCCACCATTGCCAGCGTTGTTAACGCCCCTGAAATTTGCAGATTCAGAAGTAAAAATCTCACCATCTTCTCCTTCAATAGTATTTTCCTCGGGAAGTGTACTCAATCGGCGGAAATATGCACCAGGTGTCGGTTCCATAATGAGAGGCTGGCTGGCGCCAACTCCTGAGGACAATGTTCCACGTCTGCTTCGAGATAACGGCGGAATCGGAGGGGGCAAAGGCTCTGGGCTATGTTTGTTACTGCCGCTTAATGTGTCATTGGCGAAGTCCTGCGACAATGTTTGATACTGTTGTTCTTGAATTTCCTGTTGAGGCAGCAGTGGCTGCGGCAGCGGTTGATGATGTTGTTGCGGTAAAGGCTGCTGTTGTGTGTGTAATAACTGCTGTGGAGTTGCGCCAGAAGTATTTATATGTGCTAATGGTGGCGACGAAGATGTAGATGGACTAGCAGTAGGGATAAAGACATTGTCATGGCTCGCATCATCTCGTGCATGGCTTTGACTACGACTACGGCCCTGATGACCGGATACGTGTTGGCCAGTATGCTTGCTCTCATTCGACGACGAAGATGTTGTTGCGGATATAGGGCCGGTTCCAGAAGTGGAGATCGCCACAGCGGGAATCGATTCTGAGGAAGAGGTCGATGAGGCCAACGACGACGATGGCGGGCCTGGTACTGGACTCGCTGCCGCCGCTGCCGCTGTAGAGCCTGTAGACGACGCGCTTGCTTCAGGTCCTGCAATAGTCGCCCTTTTTTTAACCACAAATCCCATCCGTTTGGCAGCCCGCGATGACAGCTGCCCACCGTCAGGCATGCTTCGTATCCGCTCGGTTAGCGTAATAATATCCTGGTCTTCCTCCTCACCGCTTTCATTTGACATGTCTATCTTATCGGCTAGGCCTCCTCTTTCTACGTTCTTGCCTCGACTGCTGCCAGCTACGGCAGATCCGCTTATTGCTGTGGCCCTTCTGCTTAAAGCCTCTGTGATAGCGTCATTATGGCTAACTAAATATTCTCGTAGTATATCTATCCAATCTGGCGAATTCGAATTCTCCTTCACAAAGTTCAATGTCGGCATCACGAGTGGATTGTTTTCCAACTCCAAAAATCGAAGATCTTCTATATCCGCTATGCTTGGTGATAAGTATTCAAACTGGTTATTAGATAATGACAGCACTTTTAGAGATTTGGCCAGATCTCCCAAATACGAGGGAAGTCTCGTCAAAGAGTTGCAACTTATATCCAAAATCTCTAGAGCTGCACACGAACACAACACCGCAGGAAACTCTTGAAATCGGTTATGAGAAAGATCCAAGTACGTCAACCGCTCCAAACTCATAAGTTCATTAGGTAACGTCGACAGCTGGTTTCCATGCAAACTTAGCTTCGTAACTGTGGTTTTTAACAGATGGATCACATCAAGTGGAAGTTGCGTGATATTCAAGTATCTAAGTTCAACGCTCACATCCTCTTCGTCTTCTTCATAATCAAAGGACTCTTGGGCTTTTTGAAGCTGCTGGCGCGCTATCTCAACCACCATCATATTGGCGTTAGTTGCAGCTGCCATTTTTGAATTTTTTTTTTTTTTTTTTGTCTCGGCCCGCTAGCTGCCTTAGCTGAACTCTTTGGTGTGTGGCACTTACGACTCTAGGGCCGCTGGGTAGTTATTTATTTCAAAGTGCCTGCCTGCCGCTAATATTGAGACTGACACACACGCACTCACAGATGGACCGACGCCCACATATAACTTTAAATCCAGCTTATCTTACGGTTAGTGCCATCACGTTGGAGGAAAAAGTATGTATCACGTGACAAAGACCTGGCTGAGGCGATATGAAACCGACATGCCGATCAGGTTTGAATGGAAGAGCAGCGACTCATTATTATATACATGTTACAAATGCATGTATATGACGAAAGAAATTAAATCATTACATTATAATTACTGGGTTAGAATATAATATAAAATAATTATTATATATATACATTGATTATTAATATTAATTAACTACGAGATATTTACACCATATTAAGAACATCATAATAAAATAAAGAAGAAAAAAAAGCAAAAAGAAAGAGAATTCGCCGGGAAAAAAATAGGCCTTCAACTAATTTTCTGGCCTATCTCTAACTGGGTGGCTCAGATGGCACACCCGCTGCAGCTGGTCCTCCAATACCTGGTTCAGGTCCTCCTAAGCCTTGCGTTGCTTCTCCCGGTGGTATTGCGCCCTCAATACCAACACTTTGAGCCTGAACTGGTCCACTTCCTGATTCAACATTTGCCCCAGCCGCTGAAGCTCCATGAGCTTCAAGTTCTGAATCCAGCTGTTTGGCGTAAATAAATGCCGGTCTCTGGGAAATTAATTGGATCCATTTATCAATGTGAGGATAGTCCTTTGGATTGAAATACTCCAACGCAGACAAAATAGGAAACGAATAAATGACATCGGCAGCCGTCAGGTGCTTACCAACAAAATATCCTGTTCCGTTGGCTGCTAGTCTTCGATCGATATATTCGAGCTGCAATTTCAGGTTGGGTGTAGCGTATGCTGAATCTAAATTGGTGACATTGAGCGCCTTATTCAAAAACAGCATAATAAATAGCGGTGTGAAAGATCCCTCGCAATGGTAAAGGCATTCTCTTACGAGCCATCTTTCGCGATCGGTCTTAGGCAAAAGCTCCGAGTGTCTTCCAAACTCTGCCACCATATATTCGCAAATATATGCACTTTCAGCTAATACCGCCTTATCAATTTGCAGAATTGGCGATTTACCTAGGAATTGAACATGTCTCAATTCCGCTGGCGCAGCTCCAGTCTTGGGATCCCGACGATAATACTTGATAATCGGTTCAATTTTCAGTTCTTTGAGCAACCACAAAATCCGATGACCCCGCGAATTTTCCAATAAATGAAGGGTGAATTCAACCATTGCGAATGAACAAACAAAGAAAGCGACACTTTAATCAAACGAGAACAAATGAAAAAAAGTAAAAATAAAAAATAAATAAAACAAAAAGCGAGAAAAAGGGTTGGAGAGAAGGATTGAAAACTTCAGAAAAGAAGATTCAAAATGAGAAACAAAAAAAGTTTTTAAAGGCGTTTTTACAAATCCTAACTACGTCACATTATATAGCCTGTCAAGATAGTCAAAACCTCTAACCCGCATATAGTTAGATCCAAGCAATCATAAACACAACTTTACAAACAAACTACCTTACATTAGAGCAACAATTTTACAAATCGGCGTCTTCCTCATCAGGAAGTGGCATAGCTGCAGCTTGTTCCATTTCTTGTTGATATCTGTTCATCAATTCGGCATCGACTTGAACCTCAGGAGGCGCCAAAGCTGGAGCTGCAACAAATTCCAAGCTTGGGTTTCCAACCAACTTACGAGCAAGCCACAAAAATGGCTTCTCGAAGTTGTAATTGGACTTGGCTGAAATATCGTAGTATTGCAAATTCTTCTTACGGTGGAATGTAATGCTCTTTGCCTTGACTTTTCTGTCCTTCACGTCAACTTTATTTCCGCAAAGAACAACTGGGATGTTCTCGCAAACTCGAACCAAATCTCTATGCCAGTTGGGGACATTCTTGTAAGTAATTCGAGATGTAACGTCGAACATAATAATACCACATTGTCCGTTAATGTAGTATCCATCTCTCAATCCACCAAATTTTTCTTGTCCTGCAGTATCCCACACTTCAAACTTAATTTCTCCGAAGTTGGTAAAAAATCCCAAAGGATACACCTCAACTCCTTGAGTGGCGTTGTATCTCTTCTCAAATTCTCCAGTTACATGACGTTTGACGAAGGTGGTCTGGTTAGTTGAAGCCCTAAAATGAGAAAAAAGTTTTTGCCCGCCATCGGGCCATTATAGATAAATCTCCGCCCATCGACAGATTCCTCGATGGCAAACATAGCAAATGAAAAAACGAAAATAAGCGAAGAAAGAATTTGCTTGTCCAAATAGAATACTCACCTTTCCAGTTCCTCCATCTCCGACAAGAACGAGCTTAAAAACGGGCACCTGTTGTTGTTCAGACATTGTGGGCACGATGAAAAAATTCCTACAAGGGTTTGTTTTTGTTCCGTAAGCTTCTCCTGGAATTTTTATCTGTAAGCCGCACTACACCATCTTTTTTTTTTCTTTCTCGGTGTGCATCTGTGTGACGTATGTTGTCACGTGACAAGGCTAGGGTCGCTTCCCCAACACAATGTTTGTAAACAGAAGTTGACGATTAAAAATATCCGCGCTTGGAAAGAAAGGAGCCGGTCGGAAAGTATTATTTGACCGCATGTGCAGTTATTATTCATTATTTACAATCCCTTGGGAAAAGGGTTCTTCTCTGCAATACATACATACCGCGCACTTTGTTGGTAATTCTCGCAAACAATAATAGTAACAGCATATGTAAATACAGGTTCTCCGCTTACTGAAGAAATTCTAGAATATACCGTTAGCGCAATGGCAAAAAACCATGATTAGCCGGATCAAGAACAAAAAACAGACGTTTAACTTTTATGCATATTACTTCGTCTCTCTTGTCCCTACATTATGTTCTTGACTCTTGTGTTTCTGCCTAGTCTAGTCTAATGAAATCGACGCGGGCAATTGCATATGCAATAATATTGTCCCTAAATTGCTGCCGCCTTAAAGGAGACATTTAGCGTCACCCGCGCCCAGAATAAATCGTAATAATAGCCATTTACAACTATAGCAAAAAGCCCTATACTCCGGATTGCCAGTCGCCTTTCCGGTTTACGCGCACGAAATTACTAAGTCAAGTCATCTACCCGCCCCCACAGCACACCTGCTGTGCCACTACGTATGCACCACACTATTCCCAATTAGGCACATTGTAAACAGCAGCTGGCGCCAACTAACTCAGGCGGCATACGATGCTCTAACAAACTATTGTATTGTCATTACTAAAACAAAACAAGCAATTTCGTCAGCCCATCACGACCATTTCCGCCGCTCCTTTTTCCATTAATGGCCGCTGGCCGGACATACCTAATCTTACTTTACTGTCTCACGTTACAGGTCTCATTCACTCTAACCCCTTTTTATCACTCGCCATTCAATTTAGCCCACTCTTGATCCAAATTCTTCGGCTCTTAGCTTATGCAATGTACTCAACTGACCCAGAGTCACTGGCACATATCTCCAGGTCAATGCCTTGGTCGCTACGCTAGTGGAGCCACGCTACCACCGCAATCGCAAATTGAATTTGACGTAAGCCACAGCCAGGAGAGTCATAAAAATGTTAGAAATACTAACACAGACAACATCCGCCGACCTAGCTCCAATTAGTTGTGTCAGTTTATTGCGCGCCCAGTTTGATATGCCTGATCCCCGCAGCACGTTGTGCATGAGCGCCGAGGAGAAATACACCTCAATCGACCTACGGCCGATGCACTCCAGTGGATACCGGACCATCTCTGGCATATAGGGCAATAACGCCGCCACCGCTGCATATTTTATAATAGTGATACCCGCGGTAACCAGGGCGAAACTCGGCGTCCAGTACGGCTTGTTTACTGGCAAGTGTCTAGGGAACACACTAGATAATGTGTATCCTCCTACTATGCACGCCGTACCTAATAAGCAGGATCGCTGAAAATCCATGCTGCCGTCAGACAATGCATTGAGATACCATCGGCCTGCCCACATGTTGGTGGCCGTCGTCAGGGATCCCAGCAGACCTTCAGGATCGTACTCCTTTCTATACAGAGAGTATGGGCTGAAGACAGACGTGTCAATGCAGGTCTGCGCTGACTTTTGTGGCTCCGCGAATGGGTGCGCACTGTCTTCTGCTAAGGATGTAGATACCAGTAGCCACAGCCCGGACATTAGGACGGGGAACATCGGCACCAGAGGGGCCAACCCATTGAAAATAAGAGAAGACAATCCTGTACGCTGCAACACCCCTAGATACCGTGGCTGGTAGTCTTTTCCATGCGCAATTACACTAATCGAATTGTACGCTAGTCCGAGCCCCATCAGACTAACGCTTCTCCGCCAGGGGGTCGGAGTCATGCCGGCAACGAATGCAAATGTTGGGAAAATGGTATCGGCATAAGCTATTCGGTTTTCTTGAATTGGCGCATGGAATAGCATTGTACGACTAAGGTTAATCGTTTCCATCTCCAGGACCGTCAGTCCGCGTACCACATCGCGCACTGGGTCCCTCGCCATCATGGATAGATAAGGTTGAAAAAGAAAGTCGTATCTATCAATGCAGTTGGATAGGCTCGGGTCCCTTAGATTTATAGTTGGCTTACTAACCGATTGACGATAAGTGGGCCAACAGAATCCATATATGAGGTGAAACTGACAATTAAAAAAAAAAAAAAAAAATGGTGCCACATTTCAACGATAGTATTACGATGGTACGTGAACTTTTTTTCTTTTTTCTATTTGAGCGTCCTTGCAATTTACTCGTTCGCTTTTTTGTCTTCCTCTTTTTTATTTTTAATTATTTTTTTTTCTAGTTTGTTTGAGCCCACCGTTCGTTCAGCTGAGGACGCCATCATCTTGTGGTTATGCATAGCTCGTGATTATTGTCACGATTGCCCTCGTCATGATTGCTTTCACTCCTGTTACTTCATCTAGTCCTTCCTTCCTTTATATTCACATTCACGTCGATGTGGCCAAGCTCTCTCGTCGCCGGCCCTCTCGCTCCAAAGGCGGTACTCCTTCGCTTATGGCTACTGAGTTCACAACCACCGGACTCACAAGTCCCTTGGACTCCACTAATCCGCTGCTCCGCAGTAGCGCAGGATCTTCCTGGTAATATTCGTCTATAATAGGATGCAGAAGCACTGTCTGGTTCTTTATAGTAAGCACCGTATTAGTGGGAATAGTAATCCAGTCATTGCGCTCAAATGTTAATGGCTCCGATGCCACCATGATAATGTTCTGTCCCCTGTCCCGTCGCTCCATTCTATACTGTCCTTCTTTATACTCAAAAAATCGCGTTCCGCTCGAAAAATGCAGCGACGCCGCTTCCTCCGTGCGCGAAGTCACATATCGCGATACGACGACAGAATATCCGTCTGTCACCGCAAAGTTCAGTAGACTTGGTTCATTGTTTGCCTGCGTGTGCTCCTTCGTCCATTCTCTGATGTATGTTATAGTGTTGATCAGCGCTTCCCGTAATTTGTCGGCTGGAAACCCACCATGCTTGCTCTCCGGCTCGAACCCAAGATCTTCCAGGCAGTTGAGGAAAAGCGCAAACGCCCACTCGCTGTCCGTGCTTCCCTGCACGAACACAAAGTACTTGTCTCGTATGTGTTGCGCCAGTTTTCGCTTAATCTTATTGAACTCGGCTATCCCGCCATTGTGCATAAACATCAGCGTATGGTACACAAATGGGTGGCAGTTCGTCTCCGACAAAGCTCCAGCTGTCGATGCTCTTACGTGCGCAAACACGAGCTTGCCCTTCGTCTTGTCCGCCAGTCGTTCCAGGTTTAGATTGTTCCAGGCTGGCGTGATCGCCGTATACACACAAGGTCCATCCTCGCACTCGGCCGGGCCCGCCTCACACGTCTGTCGCTCCGTATCCCTGTCCTGGTCTAAAGGGTAGTATCCCACTCCAAACCCATCGCCATTGATAGGTCGTCTGGTATCTAATCTTAGACGGGAGTCAAAAGATTGGCTGGTTAGAAACAAACATTGTTCTATGCCGATGTTCTGAAAATCTAAATCCTATTCATTTTTTCGTACCGCGGCCACACTTCTTCCTCCTCCACACCATCCGCCACCGTCCTTTCCTCTACTTACTTTATAATAGAATGCGCCGGTCGCGTGAGCAGATGTGACAGCAGTACGGGCTCCGTGCCCTTGAATATCAAAAATCTGCACATCACTAACTATGCAATAAATATGTCAATAAATAAACAAAGCAACACACAACGCAGCACAAATTCTCAAACACTCTACGATGTCCAATGTTCGCAGCCACCTCCACCTTGTTTTAACAACTTGTGTATGTGTGACAATAAACCATGCATGACTCCGCGTGGGGCTGATATGCTAATCTTCTGTCAAAGTGACACTGGTAATGGTAGTGCAGGAATACGAAAAACAAAAAAAAAAAAAAAAAAAAAAAAAAAAAGGGCTGCATGTAAACAAGCAACAGAGAAAGTATAATCATGTTCTATCTATAAGCTCGCGCGATTTGATTCATTGCGTTTATTCCGTTCCTCTAGTGTCTAAAGGCCCTTGGCGTAGTTTCCAGATGCCAAAAATTGTTCAATAATCTCCACAATTCTCTCCAGTGCACTCAGCCAAGTCTTGAGCTGTGCAATCACCTTCTCTTGCACACTTCCAAGCTTCTCGTACAAATCCTTTCTATACGGACATGCCTTCATGGCTAATTTGAATACCGGTCGGATCAGCATGTTATGGTACTTGGTCAGCGTAGCATTGTATGATTCAGTGAACGACACTGATAGCTCCTCCTTCGGGTTCTCAACGCTGCGTCGCATAGCATCTGCCGTAAACCGAAGCCCGCGAGTCAGCCACAAAAGCCCTTGCGTAGCATCCTTCTTCTTCTCTGTCACCTCTCCCAAGACAATGTCCTGCAAAGACTCGCCAGCCGCAGGATTGGCCAACTGTTTAGCGCGAATTTTCTGGTTAGTTCACCTGTTCTGTATGCCCGGACCATTAGCCACTCCTCCAACCTCCGTCCTGTGCTTGCTCGACTAACGCTGTTCACTCACCTTAATATTTCCGTTCATATCATTTTGGACCACCCCGAATGCCGATGATCCAAACAGATCTTGTTAGCTGCCTTGTCCCTCGCCTTATATCTGCCTTCCCGCTCCTCAATTGTCTCGCTCTAACTTACCAAACAGTGACACTAACGACTCTGCTGCCTCCAAAAACTCGGTGGTGTTGATCTTGTTGTCGCTGTCAACAGTCACGTCTTTGAAATCCCTGCGAATAGTATCGAAAAATGTAGTTCCCTCGGTCATTTTGCTCGTTGATCTTTCCCTTCTTTCTTTTTTTCTTCTTTTTTTCTATCTTCCTTTCCAGTCTACGTCTAAGTTAACTATATGGTCTGGGGTTTAGGGGGAGGTTGGCTTACGTGTTTCGATATTTGTACCGTATCAATCAGACCCTAACTATCTTTTTTCTTGTGACCCCGCTGTCTAGCTTGTTTCAACCGTATATATATAGATCCACGTGCGTCGCGCAGAGACGCACGCTGGTATAATAATGCCACCGCAATGCACCTATACTATGCCCTAGGTTTATTTTGCCAGAGACGCCGGGTTTTGGTGTCATTTCCCTATAATAGATCACTGTACGATATCTGCCTGATAAAATTAAATTTCTCAATCCGTCAGGGCCAGGGCCCTGCGTCGTCCCAAGGTGGCTAGTGCTGTCTAGTTAATTTCAACCAGCCTCTTTAGACAGGCTAGTAGCAACGGCTCGTAGTGTGCCAGTGGGCACGCAGACAAAAGAAAAAAAAAAAAAAAAAAAAAAAAAGATAGTCATAAATAAATAATAAACGAGTATCTAAAGATAGTGCAATAACCAACTTGGCCACGACGACGGTCCTTGAATCCCTGTGGCATTCCCGCCTGGTGTTCGGCTCTTGTTAAACACTGTAACACACTAGAAGCTCGCAGTAAATGTCTTGGCCTCATTCTCTTCCTCGTGTGCAATTGAATCATCACCTCTATACTCTTGCTACCTGCTCCGCTCTACAGACGCGTCGCGTCCCTACCATCCCGTGACGCGGATCTACTTGCGCATTTACTTTCATATTGGCGGCTTAAGTCTCGTTTGACCTTTGGAGTAGGCTTCGTCGGGCCATAGCTGCTCCTGTTGCCTACGTCTTGAATATCAATCAGATGTTTCGATTTTGATCTACCCGATTTTTTATTTTTCATTTCGGGTGCGAAAGCACGTATACACGTGTGCACATATACCCTATGTGTACCGAAGCAAATAGTAGTCAAAATCTAGCATTCTCTTGGCGATGAAATAGCGGAATTTGCATCATAAATAGAGCATACGAAGTTGCAGTTTCGGTTTATGGGCTGTCTGTATGTGCTTGCTGTATATGCACCATATATGTGTAGTGGCTGAACATTAAAGTTGAAATTTCTTTCGGGTCCAAGTGTTGAAGAATCCTGACCTTCAATCTACTTGCCAACAAATGCTGAGGCCGTCATGGCCTGCAATATCGCGACTAGCAAGGAGGTCGCTCTGGCTATCATTGCTTGAGCAGAGAGCAGGCGAGAGCAGTGCCCGACGTCATTTTCATACAGGCGATACCGCAGAGAAGGGCCCGCATCACCGGGCACAGAAAAACATACAAAGAAGGGAGAACAAGACACGAGACGCCACGTCGCTTTCGCAATTAGCAGATAGCGGGCCAAAACCGGCCAAAATTCCAAGATACCACCAACTGTCGCAACATGAACAGTGTCTGAGGTACATACGCCGGCACAAGCACACCGGTAAGATTGTAGCGCAGTGCATGAAGAATTTTAGCCTGGCATTTAGACAGTATCTAGAGCAGCATCCAGAATGGTTTAGTTTGGAGAAGGATGAGAGGTTCAATGCGGTGCTGCCGTTCTATGTAGATGCAGTCAGGCAGTCGATCAACGCGCACAAGTACAAGCTAATCACGCGTGTCCAGGCCGGGAGCAAACCTAAGTGGATCCCGCCAGTTGCTTCGCTGCAGCAATTTGACATTAATGAAGTGTTTGATCTGTATCAGTCCGCAGCCATGCAGTCACTAAAAGAGGGTTCGTCTCGGACGCGCGCAGAACAGAGCACATTATCAGCACGACTTTCTGCGCAGGAGGAGGACGACCAGCTGGACTCTGCGCCTTGCGAGCAGCCAAGCTCAAGCAAAGGCTCGCAGCGCCCGTTTAAAACAATGGTCAAGTATGTGCACTTTGCATTAGAGCCGCCGGTGATTCCCAACATGGACGATATTCGGAAAGCATGTGGGGCATTCTTGACAGCCAGAAATGAAGCTGCGCTTTTTGGTGGGAATAACAACGTGTTCCACCGAACTACTATGGAAGTACTTGTCAGGTCGTTTGTACAGTATTTCATGGAGTGGGCGATTGCTCAAAAAGAAGGAGTGCTTCCGGCATTTTCACGAACCAGCTTGAAGTACTTGTCGTCATCGTCATCCTCTGATCCGGCATTGTCTTCACTGGAAGCCAAATCTCTTGCCATACTAGAGTGTACGAACTGTTCGAACCCAGCATTTCTGTTCCCCGAAGCCCGCAAAATCAGACGTAAAGTGTACTTGCACATTGGACCCACCAACAGTGGCAAAACATACAGGGCGCTCCAGGCATTTCAGAAGGCACAGTCTGGATATTACGCGGGGCCACTACGTCTTCTGGCGCGAGAGGTGTACCATAGAATGAAAGTTAACGGCAAACCATGTAACCTAGTGACAGGAGACGAAGTTATCGACGAAATAGACCCGGAAACAGGAGAACGAGCGGAACTTTCAAGTGCGACGGTGGAAATGATGGATATCTCGCATGATATGGACATAGCCGTAATTGATGAGATTCAGATGATCGACGACACAGATAGAGGATGGGCGTGGGCGCAGGCGTTTTTGGCTGTTAGAGCAAAGGAGATACATTTATGCGGGGATCCCAATAGTGAAGAAGTAATCAAGGAGTTGGTTCGACAAACTGGAGATTCACTTGAGGTTTGCAGATACGAGAGACTGAGCCCGCTTAAAGTCGAGAACGACAAGGCGGTTGGCGAAGACTTTAAGTCATTGGAGCCTGGGGACTGCGTAGTTTTTTTTGCCAAGAAGAAGATTTTGGCAGCCAAAGCTTTGATTGAGAAAAATACCAACCACAAATGCGCTGTCATATATGGCTCACTACCTGCCGAAACTCGAGCGATGCAGGCGGAGCAATTCAATGATCCTAAGAATCCGACGAGTATTCTGGTGGCCAGTGATGCGATCGGGATGGGACTCAACCTGGCTATTCGTAGGGTGATATTCTCTACACTATCGAAGTTCGATGGCAAAAATATGATAAGACTGCCTGTAGCTCAAGTCAAGCAAATAGCTGGCCGTGCTGGCAGATATCAAATAGCGCCGGTGCATGGAGCGTCGGATCCAACTGAAAAGGAAGATGCAAGCGTTGGTTACGTTGGGGCGATACTTAAAGGCGATACGGGATATATTTCGAAATGTCTAAAGTCAGCGTCGGCGCCCATAAATCATGTATTCTTCTTCCCACCAGACTGGGTGATTAAGGAGTTTGCGACTTTAATGGGAGGCGGGCACCAAGTGGCTTATCATGTACTTTTAAATCGTTTGCAAGCAATCACGAGTCTGCCAAGGCCGTTCAAATTTACAGATCTAAGCTCAATGATCTCTACAGCTGAAACATTCAAATTCGTGCGAGGTCTTACGCTAGAGGAAAAGATGGTTTTAGCCAAGGCGCCAGTTAGTTCTAAAGACGAGCATGTGAGAAGAGCATTTGCAACATTCTGTACTATTATAGCAAACGGTCAAGCAAAGACTGTTGTTGATATACCTTCAATGGGTATTGGCATTTTGGACATGACAACCGTGCCAAATTTGATTGACAGGCTAGAATCTCTTCACCGTACCTTGAATTTGTTTTTGTGGTTGTCGTATCGATTTCCTACACACTTTTTGGATCGTAAAGGAGCTATGCAACTTCGAGAATTATGTCAGACTCGTATTAATAGCTTCCTTTCACAATCGAAGAAGCCGATTGCCTATATCGAGGACAGACCCAGAAGATCATCTCGTAGGCCACTCTCTGCAAGCATTGACCAAACAATACAACCGTCTAACGTCATAGATGTACTTTAATGTAAATAATGTATTCGCATGTCCCCCATTAAAAGAAAAAGATGCAATTTAGTACCAGTGATATATTCTTCGGAAAAAATACAGAAGAAGAAAAACAAAAAGAGAAGAAAAAAGAAAGAAAAAATTCCAGTGTGGAAAAAAAAAGAATGGACGACACCGGAATCGAACCGGGGACCTCGCGCATGCTAAGCGCATGTGATAACCAACTACACCAGACGCCCAATTTCTGAAAAATCTAAAATACAGTTTTATAGAACATATACAAAGATCGCGAAATCACGTGACATTTTGTTTAAAAGAGGTAAGTGGTAAGGGTTAGTTCTGGAATAGACAACACGATGTGAAACGACGCTAAACAAACGTTGAACCAATACACAAGAAACCAAATGTTACCGTGCTAAAAAAAAAAAAAAAAAAAAAAAAAAAATACACAAGAAACCATGGACTGCCATAAGGCGGACGAGTAGATGATATAAAAAAAATGGAATAGACAATGAATTGGCAGGTTCCTGCGCCGAGCAACTCGTTAAAGGTCGAGCAATTAGCTTTCCGCCAATACTCTACGGAGCATCTATAGGGAGTTACAAATGCTGTATTATGTGATCTTTTTATATTACAAATGATTATATATAGCTACCATAGCGTGAATAGATGATATTAAAAACAAAAGGAATTGGCTGGAGCGTAAAGCTTAAGTGAGATTGGTCCGATAGGATAATCGTGAGAAAAATTTAGATAGTAATTTCGCACAGTTCCATCGATTGAGCAACTTCATCATGCGCTCGCTTGAGAAATATGGGATGCCGCTCTTAGATCATCAGAGTCCACAAGCATCCAGCAGCGTATGGAATATTAGGACCACCTTATCAGTGCTGTCTTGTATGAATTGGGCGGACAGTTGGAGTTCACGTTTATTTTATGGCCCGGCCCCTAAAGCTCAGTGAGCTAAGGCCGACGTTTCAGATTTTTCCGTAGCAGACAAACAGCCGCCACTATTATTGTCCTTAAGATCCAAAGCCGATATTATTATAGTAGGAGCGAGTTACGAGATAATGTGTTCGACGCTTCTTCTTCGACCCTGTTATGCGCTGAGATCACTTCAAAAAAAGGGAAAATACATTTCTACCTATCTAGTTCTTGCGATATACATCGCGAGCGGAGGCCTGGTGACTCGGAAATACGAGAGTCTCCGCAATGACGGTATTTTCGCGTCGGGTCACTGGTTAGTCGATTAATCAAGGAAAAGTTCAAATGGTAACTTACAATTAAAGGTAATAATCTCGGCAATATCCTCGGCCGACAATGGAGTGACTCCAGCATATACGGCTGCGGCCTTCTCCTTATCTCCTCTATTTCGGATAACTGGTTAGCTATTATTGTTCTAGCTTCTTTTCACGTTCAACTTACGGGAAAACTCGGTTTCCACTTGGCCCGGCTGGACCTCAATAACTCTAATACGGGTGTCGATAGTCTCCTTTCTGAGCACTTCGGAGAACGATCTCAAGGCAGCCTTAGTAGCACAATAAATGGCTCCTCCGGGATAGGGGTCCTTTCCTGCGATGGAGCCAAGATTTACGATGTCGCCTGTGTTCTTGGCACGGAACTTTGGCACAAACTGCTGGGTAAGAGCGATCAAGCCCATTACATTCGTATTGAACATAGTATCAATGTCGCTTTGGGCAATCTCTCCGATTTTTTCATTTCCATAGACCATGCCAGCATTGTTGATGAGGACGTCCACATCGGCGAACTCGCTCGGGATGCTGTCGACCCATTGGGCCAATTCATGAAATTTAGCAACGTCGAGAGGTTTGCAAAGAACCTTAATGTCCTTGTGGGTTTTCTGAAGAGAATTTTGAAGTTCCTCAAGCCTCTCTGCCCTTCTTGCTGCCAAAATCAGCTTGATATTACCGTTGGCCGCATTTGCCAATTCAATAGCGGTTGCCTGTCCAATACCTGACGATGCTCCAGTGATCAATATAGTTTTGCCAGCAATTCGCTGTGCAGCTTTCGCTCCGTAACTTGCCATTGTTCTTTGAAAACTTTGCGAATATTGTTTACCTAACAAATTTAGTCGGATGACGCGATTGCGGTTTCTGACTCGTCAGATTATAAATGGACTGGCCCGGGGAAGCCACGCGGCTGGCATGCGCGGCTGCTAGCGCTGCGTTCCCGAAGTGGCTTCTTGACATAAAAGCGGAGAACACTTTTTTTTTTTAAAAAAAGATCATATTTTTAATAGGACTGTAAATACTATTACACATTATTATTATCTATTGTTATTATTATATAGGTCACTCAATTCTAATGGAGTCGATGCAAATTTAGTCTATAAATTAGCGACTCAGTCCTTTCAGTCGGTTCAATCTGGTCAGTTGATATATTAAACGGCGACGGCTAAAAGAGGCCGCCACTGGTAGTCATTGGTTCTTTACTAAAGGCGCTGCCTTCTTTTTCATAAATTCTACCACAAGCTTGTCGTGGTCTGAAGGGTTATCTAAATATACATGATGGCCAGCACCTTTGACTATGCGGATCTGCGCGTCTCTGGCCGATCCAACACCAGCATTTCTTAAGCGCCTCACAGCCTCGATGCCTGCGTTCTCATTCATCCAATCCATGTCTCCATATATCCACAACGAGGGACACTGCAACTTGCTGGCTACTCGATCCACTAAGGGCTCCCGCGCCAGAGCGCCAGGTGCCAACAATCGGGATAGTCCATATTCACCGGAAGGTTTAGCTATGAATGTTTTATAAGCATACATGTGCAGTCTTTCGCGGTAGTCCTGGGATAGATCTGCAAACCTCCTTGACGACCAACTGGAGACTAATTTAGATCCGAAGCCTGTGGACAGACGGAGAATAGAGAACGGTGAAATATGGCTGTTCCAAAGATACACAACCCAATCAGACATCTCTCGAGTGGTGGTGGATCGCGAATCTACCATGGCGTCCACACTGGCCGCGGAAGGTCCAGGGCTCGGCGGACGAACAATGTGGTGTTCAGATTCATGATGATGAATCTCGCTTTGGCTGACCGTCAGCTCCTCCGGAATGTCAGGCGCACTCGCCGTGTCTATTGTAGGCTTAGCCTGCTCGGCAACCTTGGTGTCTCTTCCTCTGACGAGGTCCCAAAAGGAATGTCTTTCCAGTCCTTCATGATAGCCTCGTTCCACGCCAGCAGGGCTCACAAGAATAAGCTTTTCGACATGTTGAGGGTATTTGAAGGCATAAACTGCAGCCAAATAGCCTCCCATGGAATGGCCCATCAAGGTAAATTTTTCTAGTTGTTTAGCCTTTCTCCATGCTTCCAAAGAATCCACGAACCAATCTTCAGTTTCAACCACGGCCTGAAACCTGCCTTCCTCATTCCTCTTTTGAAGATCTTTGGTAGGGATGGAAAACTTGGGTCGACTTGACAAACCGAATCCCAGCATGTCCAGCGCATATACTCTACTCCCAGGGACTGAACTCCACTGTTCAAAGTTTTGAAAGAAAAAGGCTAGCCCGGCGCCATACCCATGAAGGGCAACAAGAGTAGGAGGGCGAGACTTCGCCGCTGAGTCGAATGACGACGACGAGACCTCGGACGACTGTAAAGCCTCAGTTTCTGGTAGTTTCCTGGCAGCGGCTTCCCCCATTGGTACCGGTTCGATGTTGTCTATGCTGAACTCATTAATATACAATCCTTTACCAATGTCAGTTTTGTTCACTTTCGCCACTCTCTTTCCATCGCTTTGAGGGAAAAATCCCACCATCTCCAAGACACTTCGCTGTGCGTGCTCCTGAGATGGCGAACTGAACCAATGCCTCCAAGATGTCTTATACGTTAGAGTAGGTACATGCGTTCCATTAGTGGGTCTTTTCATTCTGTCTCGACGGTCATTAGTCGATGCAGAAGACGAGGCTGACGACGATGAGATTTTGGCATTGATGTCAGCGTCAATCTGTGTATCAAGTTGAGTGTCCTGGCTAGACATTTTCGCCTATTCTATTATTGGACCGGCGTTGTTGTTCGTTAAATTTGCTTGTTCAAGCTTTTATGTCTGTATAAATTTAGTCTATCAGCCGTGGTGGCAAACGACATATGGAATTCGGCTCGCCCGACTTCGCCTCTGCTTATCCCCATCGTTATCTCCGGTGGGTTGTCTGCGGCTGCGTTTAGCTCATCTTAGATAAAGTTTAAGTTAAACTGATGCATTGCCAAGTATAGGATAGGATTGACAGCAGTTACTAGCTAACGCGATTGCACTACAAACTCTATGATTTTTGACCTATTCGAGCAATGATTCCAAGGAGATAACAATTCTAAATATAAATATAATATTTTTTATTAAATATTGATTGAGGAGTTCAAATAAATAAATGCGTTATGACATGTGGTGTGTGCAATTAATGAGTTCCAGTGAAGTCAATCTCTCCTTCTCTCAAGCCTTCTTGGCGAGAGCATGTGCATTGTCCGGCTTTTCTCTTTCCGCACGAACAAGTCTGTCCATCAATTGGAGCATTTTCGCTAACTGAGTTGTTACAGTTACATGCTTGAGCGGGCTGCTTTCCACAGGTGCAAGTAGCTTCTTGAGCACAAACGCAGGTTTCAGTAGATTTCTTGCAGCAGGTCATTTTTAAGTCAAAATTGAATAGTAGTTTTCTTTTAGTAGAGCGAAGAGGCTTTCGACTTTGGGTTTTTGATACTATTTGCCTTGTTTCTACAAGTCAGCTTATATAGACTTTCTGTCTCATCAGGTCATAATGGGGCCATGCATATGCTTACAATTAGGCAAGCTATGATTGGCCAGTTGGATCGGCATTAAGATTAAGGTTCCGAAGAGCTAAGCCGTATCAGTCATGGAGTAATATCGGTATCCCAATTGGCTGCCAAATCGGGAAGGACAGGCAGCCCCGGCGAAGCATCTGGAAATTAAGAACTAATTGATTACAGTTAGTTCATTTTCGGACCACTTTATTAAACGGCTTTTAATTGGCTACAAAAATACTTAATCTAGCATGTTCTTCATACAAAACTGCTCAATTTAAATAAATAAATTTATTTCATGATAAATTAAATTAATAAATAGATGTCTTTTGTACATGTACGTGAGATAAAATAAAATATTCGTCCATATCGTATCATAAATAGAAGTAATAATAAAGAATAATGTCAATGAAATGTCAATCGACCACATACACAAACGATCTATGACCTGCTCTTGTCGTTGTCATCTCTCATATAGTCCCATCGCCACCTTCGGCCCGCGATTGGTGGTCACTATTTTCGTTAACGTGCTGATTATTGCATGTCGATTCTGCCTGAATATGGGTTGACTCGTCCTCAGTGATGTCTTGCATAGCTGGTTGCTGTCTAGTCTGTTGATGGGCGATCCTTCTAGACAACACAAACTGGGCCCATCTTCGGCGGTTGCTCTCTCCGTGCCCCTGGTCTCTTTGCGCGCGGAGTTGCGTTCGCAATTCTGCTTCTCTGTGGAATCTCGCCATGGCCTCTCGTCGTGCTTCTCTGGGAAGCAATTGCGCATTCCAAAAATCTAGGAATCTGTTGAATAGGGAAGTCTCAATCTGCATATCAAGCGGAAGACTTGGCGGTTGATCAGAAACAGGGTCATTGCGTGCAATATTCAAATCTAGCCTGCATAATGGACACATGGTTGATGAGTTCAGCAGCCATTGGTCAACACAGATGGCGTGGAACTTGTGCCTGCAGGGTAGCATGCGCAGAATATCACCGTCCTTGAACTCATCAAAACAGATAAGGCATGCGCTGTGATCCAAATCCTGTTTCTCCTGGAGATAATTGGGGATCTCCTGGGTATTGTACTGGACAAGGTTTTTAACAGAGGTCGACGATGAGCATGGAATAGATGAAGTCGACGAGGTGCGACTCACCAAGGGTCCCGACGGTTTCAAAGTTGTCAGTCCCTTCTCATTTTCATAGGGTTTGCTGTCCAAACGGGGTGCCTGTATCTTCTTTTGCTCAGGCTCACTTAAGTCTGCATGATCTATTGCCTTCTTGGGGTTGGTTGTTTTCTCTTCATCTTCATCGCTGATAGCCACTCGGAATCTGACCAGTGGAATAGAATCAAGCACAGCCCGCGCAAGTCCTTTAGCTCGATTGGCATACTGCACGTTAGGGGATCCAAACCCATCGTGTGCAGGATCGCCATTGGGAGCATTAGAGTCACTAGTAGTGTTGGCGAAACCATATCTTTCCGGATGTTTATGAGCCCGAATAGCACCAGAGACAATAATTAATAGGAACGCACCAGCAATGACGCCCGTAATGGTGTACAGAATAATCATTGGAGCCTTTGTGGATGTGGTGTTTCCTTTTCCAGAGCTTCCTGAGGGGAAATTTGAGCTGATGGCACCGTCATGCTCAATGGAGGTGTTGGAAAGCTGGGACACAATGGACCTGGCAGCGGCATTCGAGAGAACGGTGAACACTGTACCCAGTTGCATTTCGACGTAGCTAGAGTCCGAGGAGGCGCTGAAATTGCAGCCCTGTGAGATAAGGGAATACAATATGGTGCATTGTGGGTTGCCATTGCTTATGTCAGTGAGATAGGCATCCGTTTCCTGCTGGACATCACAAGGAACTACGGGAATAACGTTCCAGCTGGCTTGGACCGATGAGTTCATTAGCACAAGGCTGCCTTGGCAAATGGAGGCGAAATCCTTGCCGTCGTTGCTGGAACTGGAACTATCAGTTCCGTTCTCAGATAGAGAGCTCATAGGGGCTATGTTGACTGACAGCAGGAATTGGGAGTTCTTTGCGTGCATCGTTAGCTGGAAGTCAGGAGAAAAGAGGTCAGTGCGGTTGGTGGGTACGACCAGGCCCGTCATGTTCACGCCGCCTATGACCTCAGGGCTGTTGGGCGACGACGAGTCTGGGTTGGAATTCTGCGCATACACGTGTAGGCTTGTGGAATGGGCCATTAGGGTGACAGTCATAGCCACGAGCAGACTGGTCAGGAAGCCGGCAAACACTCTATGTATCCATTGGGCAAACGGCATCATCCTCGTGGGGTGAGACAGCCATGGACGTCGGCAACTGAGCGTGCGGGTTGGCGCGAAAAGCGGAGCTGTTGATAATAATTTGTGCTGAGTTAATTCTGGGGTTATTGTTTCAATAATTGTTACTTTTTTTTTTTTCCTTCACCGTTTCTGCGGTGTTCCTCGTGTCCGACGCACCTCGGTCCTCCTGCGGTGAATGTGAGAGCGGCTGCGTTAAGGTGACTTGTAATTAAATAGAGGATATTTTTGTCGGCTGGGTTTCTGGATATCTCGTCGCGTTTCTTTTTTTCCTTTTTTTCTTTCTTGTCTAATAATTATTTTTGTTTTCAAATGGCCTTTTGGTCCATGTACCGTCCTGCACTGCACTGCCTTGCCTTGATTTTCTCGGGAGAGGTGTTGCCTGTGTGTCAGTGGAAAAAAGAAATGAACAGTAAATGGAGATATAGAAGCAAAAAAAGAAATGAAAAAAAAGAGACGAGAAAAAATCAACTAGTTGGTCGAGGAGCAAGGTGAAGAGGAGAAAAATAACGATATAATAATACTCCAAATAGAAGGCGAAGATTATTAGTTTAAAGATTAATTTCTTAATTTTTGCTTTTTAGTTGAGTTGACAAGTTTCTTGTTTTCTTATTTTTTGACCCTGCCCCTTTGGTTTTTTGGAGTGCTTCGACATTTGGGTAACCAATCTCCTAACCTACGCTAATCTTAGCAGGTAGCAAATAAACCTATGGTTATGTGTCGGTTAGTCTTTGGACAGACAACAAAACGGGAGGAAACCTAACTATACCCGATTTGTGCAAGCGTAGGCGGCGTAGCTGGATAAAACAGGGATCGCTGTTTGTTTTGTTTCACTTGTCAGTGAGTTATACGGACTAGGTTTGTTCGTTTTCTTTTTGATAGAAATTATTATGGGAGACATGTCTAGAACTACGTATCACAGCTTTGTTGGCATTCTGACTATTCACATGTTGTTTGTCTATTTCTACGTCTAGTCACGATGAGATGCAGATAGAGATGACCTGCCAGCGTAGGCTGGTGACTGTCTGTTCTTGTGATCAACTTTCCTGTCTTTTCTTTTCCCATTCATCTGTCATTTGCCCCACCACCCTGGTCTAGCCGCTTTAGGTTTAGACTGCACGTCCTTGTCTGGGGGCAGTTTGTTTATAGATTAACTGTTCGGATTGATTGCATGCACCGCCATGAATCGTGACTGACCTTCCTCGTTAAATCGACGGAAGGAAAGATTTTGCGCGTCCACGCGCGCCCAATGATCGTGCTCGTGAGGATAACGGAGCCCGTTAGTACTGATGCTGTTGACATTGTTAAATCCAACAACCTCGAGACTGTCGCGAGCCTCCGAGGAGAGGTGCCAGGGTGACGAACTCTGCACCAAGGCAGAAAAAGAGCTCGAGCTGGCATTCATGGTACCGGTTTGCGTGCTGCCAGATATGTTGTCTGTTGATGCTTGTCTTTCTTCCTGGCCCACGCGTTTGGAATCCACCGTGATGTTGACATATTGATCATCTGGACATGAATACATTAGCCAGTCGGTCACTTTGGCCTTCATGAGACTCCCTTTCGTCAAACAGGTCTGTATAGGTTTCTTGTAGATCTTCTGTTGCCTAGTGCCGTCTGCTGCGTTTATGGGCGCCTTCGTTGGGGACCGGCCCAACGTCCGCTCCATGATCCGTTGTTGCTTCATAGACAACAGCGCCTTCAAGACATCGGGGTGTGTTAATGCCACTAGCGGCGGCTTCTGGTGATCGATATGTTGTTCTTTGTTCTCTTGAAGTTGCAGCTGTTCGCGTTGTCTTCTCCATGACGTCTCATTTCGAGTCAACTCCAGCATTTGTTGCACAATCTCTTTCTCGGCAGCCGCGAGCCCTGATTTCAGAGATTTTAATGATTGTTGAAGCTCTTCAAGACTTGCAGCGGATGATCGTAATAATGCAGAGATCAGTTGCATAAGTTCGTTTCGTTTTAAATGTGCCGGTTCTCGATGGACGATACCTGTCGGCCACCACTTTGGCTTGGATTGATCTCGCCATTTGTAGGGATGAGTTTTTTGCTTGCGTGGCTCTATTCGTTTGATCCATGTTTGGCATATTTCTTTGCACCATTTAATCCTCATCATCGCAAAACACGCACGTAAATAGCGATCTACCTCAAAGGAATTGGAAATATCTATTTGGATTGACTTCGGGCTACATCCTAAGTTTGCATTGAAGGAGCCTATTTGATTTGTTGTCGTTTCTGGACCTCCTTTATGCATTTGCTTTTTCTTATCATCTTCGCTACATGTATTTTCACGTTCTGTATCTACTGTGCCATTCTCGTTTTGCGCATGATCCACTGAAAATCCGTCGTCGTTTGTTTCACATTCCGTTGTGTCCTTTTCGTTCAAACTTCGTATATTTTCTGCTTTCTGCTTTTGTTCTCGAGCTGCTTTCTGCGGTTTTTCGTATGACTCACTATTATTTTGTACACCACAATTATTTTCTCTGTCCCATTGTGTCAAAAATCTCTGCACCGCAGAATTTCCATTACTGTACAATCCCGTTGGAATGGGATTTTCTGTATCAAACGTAAACAATACATAATGACCTATTGTTTCATTTAAATATCTTGTCACAGCATCAGCAATTTCTTTGCTGACCTCTAAATTTTGAGGAGTCATTGCAAATTAATTTCAAGAAGAACAAGAAGAAAAAGGAGCTATAATTGTCCTGATATTCCGATCGGTCAAATTTATCCATAAACTCATTTTGCTTTATATTTCTTCCAGTTCTTTTGCCATTTCATTGTCGACACTTAACAACCGCAGATCATTTCCTGTTCCAGAGAGGTGCATAACCATATGCATGAGATATGCACGCTGCCAATGGGTTGTGGCTAGCTGTGGGAATTCTAATGTCCAACCGCACACGGAAGGTACCTTGATCAAAAAGCAATATACGTTTCACTCATTCCAGAGCCAGACTTCGTTCCGGTTATTTCCATAACCGAGACAAAACACGATGTTGAAAAATGATGGAGTCTCCTCTGCAGCGAATTCCCAGTCAGATCTACAATAGAAGGCGATGCCAGTACATTACATTAAACCATTAGAAATTTGCCCTATGCGCTTGTTTCGGATTCAGTCGTAGAATAAAGGAATATATTAATACATAGAGGCTATGTGGTTGCTTGTTCAATGTCCCTTTTCTTGGGAGGTCTTTCGTCTAGCCCATATAAATGATCCTTTAAATCAAGGAGAGCCATTTTCTTGAGCTTGACGCTGCGTAGCGCTTCTTTCACGATCCACTCGCTCACTCTTTCGCGTACAGATTTCCAGTCGCTCTTGTCTTGCCTCCTCTGTGCGCCATCTTCTGATACGCCCCGGTTGTCTGAGTTTCGGTCCGTTACACTGAGGCCGTTGACATACCTTGCTCGGGCAAACAGACTGGGAAAGCTTGTGAAACTGCGGAAATTCTTTATACCAGACATTTGCGCCATTAGCAAATCGATTGGCTTGTCTATGTCCATACTGGCGCTTTGTAGTAGCTTCACGGCTCCATCTTTCGATAAGGCGTATGCCGTGCTGCATGCGCCAGTATTTCCATATCGGATCACCCGTCGGTCTTGAAGTTTCTTTCCATAATACTTCATGCCGGAGACAGTGTAGGGATCGTAGTATTCTAGAGAAAGATCCTTGTTTCGCTGCGAACTTCCACAAGCCCCAAACTGCAGCAGATCCCAGTATTGCGTCAGATAGGGGTCTTGACGGGCAGACTTCTTATAGTCTGGAGCTAATTCCTGTTTGTGGAGAATCTTTTCTAAGCCGAGCACATAATAGCCCATAATTTCCCGGATATCAGTATCCCACGCAGAATCGGATTCTATGATCAGCGCATTCTGCCAATTGTTCTTAATGATGGCTTCCCATGCGCTCATGTGTGACGCAAAATAAGCCATTTGCGGAAAAGTGTGTTGGCTCTTAGAAAGCGACGGAGTTAGACTCTTTCCCTGAAGTTCATCGATGGGGGTGCCGGGGAGCTCGTCGATGTCAAGTTCCGAGAGACTTGCTTGAAGAGCCATCGCATCGCCTCTATCATATGCCCAGGGGACGTTAATGTATAAAATTCGTTCAAACCCAAGAGTCGAATTCAGACGACAATGCCTTTTTATTGCGATAGCTTTTGCGGTCGCGGCAGTAGTTGGCTCGCGAGCATCTTTGTTTACATAGGAAGAGTGCAGTATCTTTTCTTTGAATCGAACGCCGCCAGATGCCTGTGTAGTAGTGGTGGTTTGCAATGTGACCACGAAGATGGTCATCAACAAGATAACCCCTATCAACACTTTTCGGTATCGAGGTTCCAGATTGGATTTCGACGACATCATGAAGTCCATGTCTATGACATATATCGGAGCAATTCTGGTATCCGATCGCTGCACATCAAAATAGCGCTAATTTAAATCATCTTAAACTGCGTGGCTAGCTCGCCGACTGTAAGTTATAGTCAGGCTATCGATTGAAGACAGGTCCATCATTATCCTTCGATCACGATGAATGAATTAACGATGGCTGGCCAGCTACCCGATTTAGCGAAACCTTGCCATCCTCAATGACGTATTTGAACCCCTTGTCTAAGTTCTACGGCTAAGGTTAACGAAGAATGCATTGATTCAATCCAAGGCTTCTGGATGTTTAGAGAAAAGCTGAAGAAAATAGAGGGGCCATTGACAACATTATCGCAATATTACTTCATTGTTACTACTCATTAGATCGACTGCCCGTTATATTAATGTGAGGTTTTTGTGGGCCCAATTTATGGGAACAAAGAAAGGTACGGGATTCCTTACGTACGACGAATGCATTAGTCCATCGTAAAGTGGATTGCCATTGGTAGCGGGCAGCCTAGCGAGTTACATTTTCAAGTATCACGTTCCACATTAAATGACTTTGAGCGTTCAAATAGAACCATTGGGCAACTTTCATTGTCTTCGGTTTTTCCTAAAACATAGCATCTAAATACTAAAAATTTCGCTTCGAGAAGGTATGTTTTGAAACATTTTCTTAGCACCTCAATGGCAACTGCGACGTGTATTTCTTATCTACGCCCAGGGTCAGGTCTATTGCCGTATCAGGGGAATTCTGCAGGTCAAGGGTGGTTCTGGACCACACTATTCTCGGGAGAAGCTTTGATTGCATGCATACCTCTGCGCATGTTATTTAATTGACAGAAGATTTGACTGGATAATGGACGAACTGGCAAAGTTCCGAGAAGATTGGAAAGAGGAGGTTAGGCAAAGAAAGGGGCATAAACCAATTGGAAGGGGGGCAGCTGAAAAGGAGAACAGGAGTCATAACAAAGCCTATGCTTCGCCTTCAACCTCGGCGTCGAAGCCGTCATGTGTGGAGGCACAAACTCCATTAGCTAATCAGACCGCGAAAACTGGGCAGTCTACTCAAAAAAAAAGCACCACCTCCGTATTAACGGAATCGTACTTGACACCGGAACAGAATGTCTCGAATGCCTTTAAAGCCGAACGGCCTGAACATGTCTATCACAACGCGCTACTCTCTAAGCGAGACTTGGAAGCTATTGATCTGTTTGAGCAGGCTGTTGACATGGAGCATGCGGGCCAGATGTCGGACGCGGTGAAGCATTATCGGTTGGCATTCAAGAAGAACGAGAAGGTTGATAAGTTGTACCGGGAGAAGTACTACTCGAAAAGTGCGGGCGGCCCGGGGAAATCCACGACATTACAAAGTGCATCAGCTAGACAAACGACTAAATCGGCCAAAGCAGCTGGTGCTGATGGAATGACTGATCTTATTCAGAAATTTGCTCGGTTGGATATGGACGCCCACGTTAGCAGCACGAGAAATGACAATGGTGAACAAGTCGATGGACTTCATATGATTGATGGTATGCACATAACTGCATTACCGTATGAAGTAATCTCGCACATTCTCGAGAAGCTCGCGTTGATGTCATTAGGCTCCTTCACCCAGTGCACATATACCTGCCGCCGATTGGCCTATGTGGGCTACTCAAGTCAGCGGATATGGCGGAGTCTGTGCATGCAAACTTTCTCCAGACAACACTACAATGATGAGATGTCGTGTACTTTCAGCCCCGTAGATGACAAAGCCGCTCACACTCCGGCACCCGTATATCCATCGTGGCGTATAATGTACCTTAATAGACCAAGGATCCGGTTCGACGGAGTGTACATTAGTACGTGTAATTACCTGCGGCCTGGCTTAGCACAGACATGGAACAATCCGTTGCATATGGTGACATATTACAGGTATGTGCGGTTCTACGCAGACGGCACTTGTATGAACTTGTTGACGACAGCGCCGCCAGTGGATGTTGTCCCCGTATTTACTCGAGGTAGGGAAGAGGACGAGGAGAACGTTTCTGTGATCGTAGAAAGTGCCTCTTCAGGAGATGGAGCCGCAAATGCCAGTGTGGTCTATAAACGAGATGACGGTACTGTGCTCGTGCGCCCTAAGGGCATCACGTATGGGACCTGGCAGATAACTTCTATTGATGGTCAGCTTCATATTGAAACTGAAGGCAGCGTCGATCGATATCTTTTCTATATGGATCTACAGATTACAAGTAGTGGACACCATCGTCACAATAAACTGAAGTGGCATAGATTTTGGAGCGTCAATAAGCTGACACAAGATGAGGCGGATTTTTCATTGCGGAATGATAAGGCGTACTTTTTTGTACGATCCAAGTTTTGATTAATAGGGACTAACGTGTGACGAAAAACGCAGTTTTTAAAACAAACAAAGGGAAAATATCTGCATAAGAAAACGACAGGTTGGCATTGAGTTAATAAGCATTATTAAATAAATTGCTGCAATAGTATATTGTTGGATTGATAGTTGTCGATCGTGTCGACATTTCACTCCATTGAAATAACAACCTTCCCTATGGCTCTTCTGCTGGCGACTCTATCCCATGCAGCCCTCCATTCTGCGAGTGGATAGACATGGTCCAATAGGATAGTGAATTGCGGGTTGGAAACTACATGTGCAGCAGTTAGCTGCCATGTATGGCCGCTACCAGGTGCATGGACAATGTAGTTAATCTTTTGAGTCAATGCACGCCATGTCATAGCCGGTCTATAGAGGAAGGCAAGCGGACCGCCAACATCAGTATATGTTCCATCCTCGGGGCCCGAGGAGGCAGTATCGCCGACAATAGTGACATAATAAGCCCCACTGTCCTTAGAATTGAGAAACTCGTCGATATTATCGAGCACGTCATGGCCGCCAACGCAATCATAAATCACGTCGTATTTCAATCCTAGATCTTTACCCAGTTCCTTGAGAGAATGAACCACGGAACCCCGGTAGTCTATGAGATGGTCGGCGCCCAGACTGGCCAACAGCTCATTTTTTGTAGGAGAGCACGTAGCCACCACGGTGGCGGCGCCAAAGACCTGTTTGGCCAGCTGAATAGCCATGATGCCACAGGCAGTCGAACCGCCGAGAATTAAAACGTTGCGATCTCGTAGACGATCGGTTGCCGGAGCAGCAGCGTCGTTATTCACCGTGGTGCTAATGCCGGCAGGAAAATAAGATAAGCATTCGTAGGATGTCTCATAAGTCAAAGGGAAAGCAGCGGCTTCGGCGTCGCTGAGTTCCTCAGGCGCAACCAGGACAGGTTCTGTTGTAGGATTGACCACCAGTTTTGTAGCTACCGATCCTGGTCCGCTGATAGTGGAAAATTTGCCGCATATTCTGTCGCCGACTTTCCATTTAGTGCCGTCGCATGCCGAGCCAACGCGTTCAATAATCCCACAAAAGTCCTTCCCAACGCCTTTAACGCCAGGAATGAACCAGCCCAACGGAGAAGTGGCCAGTTTGATATCTAGCGGATTAAGCGCTGCCGCCAGAACTTTGACAACCAAGTCGTTCTCGGTATATGAAATAGGCGTAGCCTCATCGATATATGGTTCATTTCTCTTTGTGAAAAGTAGCGCACTAGCCGACACGGTGTTCGGAGACGGACGCGTCAGCGGCCACCACATGATTTAGGTTAAGGAAGGAAAATGGCACAACTGTTGGTATAAGAAGACGAAACAATCGCTAAGGAAAAAATGCGAGCGGCCACGATATAATATGATCTACAATTACAACGCCATACACGCAATCAGATTAATCCCTCATTATTATTTAAAACAACACTGAAGCCACGAGCTAATGAAACGAAGAATGTCCCAAAATCAAGAGGTGGATGGCAGCATCTCAAATCGGATCAAAACAACAATCACTGATTCCAAAAAATAAAAAAAATAAAAAAAAAACCCACATCAACAAGAACAACAACCTCAGAACCCCCTGTATGAGGTCAGTCGCAGAATTCTAGGGATATAGCCAGGCGCGCAAGGCCAGTCAGGGCACAAGCCGAAGACCCGAAAAATCCATGGGGCGGTTCTCACACCGCTAATATAGCCAAATGAACAACGCAGAGATAAGTTTCTGGCTGTTCATTTAGCTCAGTCTGTCTTCGCGGTCACATCTACCAACCACTAAAGAACCTGGTTCACTCGTACATCTAGCGATTAGGGAACATTCTTTTCATTGCTCGCGTTAGCTCAACGCTCTCTGAATCAAAATGAATAAAATACTGACCGAGTCTCGTTCGTCCGTATGAATGGAGCATAGTCTCAAATTGCGAACATGTGGGGTTTTTAACAAGCATAAATTCTTCTGGGAACACAATACGTGACCCGGTGGACACAGTCATATAACAAACAATGGGTCCACACTGCTTATCAGGCGACGGCAAGATCCTCCACCCGACAATAATGCCCGGCTGAGCTTCATCCCGCCGTTGGTACACATCTCCTATTTTATACTGGACACTGTCCGGTCTTATCATTGGATCCGGTAAAACATAGGGCTTCTGCAAGCACTGCTTGCACGGTTCATTCATACACGATTCCAACAACAACGCGCCATATTCAAATGAGTTTGCCAGTTCGTGATTTAACATATGCGCTGGCCACTTAAAACCCAGACAATCCATTATTATCTTATCGCCGAACACATCCATAAAAAAATGAGCTATAATACATTTTAAACCATATGTGTCGGACCTAAAGCAGTGACTCCTTACTTGTTCGCAAAACGCTCTAAATGTTCGGCTAAAAGTTTGTGCTATTGTATCGCAAACATGCTGCCGAATATGCCCAATATCCCCAGCGCAATGTTCCACATTGTCGACCAACGGACGTTCACGGATGCGAAATTGTCGATCAACATCTATCCAAAAATAGCCTGCTTTAAATGACTGGTCGGCTACGACTATCCAGGGCCAGGTTTCATGGACCACGTATAGATGCGCGTCCAATCCAAGACGCCGAGCGACCATTACATATGTGATTGCAAGCGGATAACGAGTAATCCATGATTTTGCATCTCCCGTAAGTTGGGCACATCTGCAAGTCCTCTCTAGCATGAAGTTGTAATCCAATCTAAACAACTGGGTTATTTCTATTGCGGTGTGAAGAGGAGACGCGGATCTCCGATGAGACAGGACTGCCTCTCGAATTCTGTCAAAACCTTTTCCGTACACAAAATTTGTCATTTCGAAGTTGTTTTCGCCCGTATATAGCTGGGCAAATTCCTTTATAAACCAGAAGATCAGCTCACATTGACACTCGAGAGTACCTGCGGCCGTCGTTGTCGCGGGCACCGATTTGGACGCCCTTGCAACCATTACGATGTCTTTGCTCCTTCCAGTTGTATTACTGGTCGACTGGGGACCTGTTAAAAATGGAGTACCACCCAACTCCTGCATTGTAGTTTCAATGGTTGTTTCGATGATTGAACGACTCGTTTGTCGCGTCAGAACATGGGGACGAGAGCGCGTCGCATGGTTCGTAGTTTGTTCGGTGTGATGTTGATGACTTGTCTGCCGATGGTTCAGTTCTTGGTGCCCTAATTGGATTCGCGTCCGCTGTTGTGGGCATTTGTTCAGTTCCTTATTATCAAATAATGCAGGATTTGAATGAACATGTTGCGCAATCTTTCGGAGACCACTTGTAGCAAGCTTACGGATAATTATTTGAATGAGTTCTTCTGCGAGATAGGAATGTGCCAATGAGAGCCTAGGTAGCATGTTATATTGAGCTTTGCGCAATCGAGGCAACGCGCGTGATCCTAAATCACATATTTGTTTATTAATAGCATGCTCCGCAGCATGATCAAGATCTTCTTCATAGACAAGTTTGTCCAGCGCATTGTGTACTTCCTTATCAATGGCCCTTTGCTGAAAATAAAACTCCCGATGGGTACAGGGAATTTCATCGGAACGTAATAGCATTAGGTCGTACATTTCCGAGTTATGTGCAATCCAAAGAGTTTGGTCCATGCTCAATCTGTAGACCCTTGAGCATGTGTGAGACAACCCTCCCAGCAGATGTTCCGAGTCTGCAATTTTAAATATTTGCAACAGCACTTCATCCGGCAGGCTTAGCAGACCTCGTGCGCTCGACATATGATGATATATGTTTGTGTGTATATATACCTGTCAATCCTGGGGCCTGTGAGACATGAAGTGCTTATTCTTGACTTTGTGAATACAAGACGCCAAGGAAACCTTATTTTCAGAAATCCTGATCAAACTGTTAGCTTGAATACAAATTCGCATTTGCTGAGACTAAATCTTTTTAATATTAATGACTGCAAGCACTATTGCTCAATCGTCTATCTTTATTTTCATTTTTATTTTTATTTTTATTTTCAGGCTAATGACATTCTTAGACATTAATCTGGCTGCAGATACAACCTCTTCTCTTGTAAAAGGCGTCGTCCTAATTCGCATGGTCCAGTAAAGAATGACGTCTCATACAGCATCAATAACAGCCCAGATCTTTGAGGCCATTCGTGCTCGACTGGTTTTGCGCAATAGATAGCTTCGGGCAAAATTTGAAGTTCTCATTTATAAGCGCGCCGACTTACTTTAGGCATGACAAACTGGATAAGAAGCTGCCAGGTCTTTCTGCCATTGCACTGAGCGATAATCAGGCTGATACTCAGACGTCAGTGATTGCATTGTACTGGCCAGTCTTGGCAACGAGAAAGCTCGGTATCGAAACGCCACATCTACAACGTGAAATAAGGCAAGGGAAGAATCCGGAAAGCAGAAAGCAACTTTCGCATTTAACGTAAACAACGTAGGCTATTTACGATGCATGAAATAGAAGTAACAATAGTCCTACCGGTTTTTAAGCAAGCTGTTACTTATAGCTCGTTGCCATGGGCTGTGGTCAGTTGTAATTAGCCTAAGGAAGCCCCACAACCCGGCATGGTCGTCATGATGGTGCTTAGACAAATTATCTGCGGCACGTCACAATCGCTATCCCTTCAAGCTGCAACAGCTACCGTCTGGCTCTGTTCCATTAGAGTTTCCAGGTCTTCGTTCTCAAAGATGATTTCTATGGTGAGACTGCAGCTAGGGCACGTCGCGATATTTGTTTCTCCGTCTAATAAGTCTTGGATGGAGACTTGGAATCTATCACCACAAGGACACGGATAATATAGAAGTTCAGTGACCGGATCATAGGTCATGTCTTCAATTTCCACCGAATCGTACACTGACATGGTTAATAACGTTAGACGAAGTGAGGAGAGAAAAAAATAATTAAGATTACTGAAATAAACGGTTAGCCATCTGTAATGTTTGTGCGGCTACGACGAAATGAGATTCAAAAAAAGAAAAAAAAAAAAAAAAAAGGTATGGCGGTCGGGGATTCTTGGGCCAAATTTCTCACTGGGAAAATCAAATAAACTCAGCTCTTTATCGTGCGGGAACGATTGCATGAGAATAGAACGGTCTAGATAGTTAATCTCCAAAACTGAAATGGTCATGGCCGATACCAGATAGTCTACGTTTGCTGCACACATTTCAGAATGTCGACGAGCGGTATGTTTAACGGTATATCTAAAAAGAACGAGAGCAATAATAAATCGTAAACTAAAACCAGCATAAAATATTTTCAACCCTTCCTTTTAAAACTTTCATATCATTACATGAATATTTATTTATTTCTTGGCAGTCATTTTTCTGAGGTAGAAAGCAAGTTCGTCACCCTCAAGAATGTAACCATCGACACGACCAGATTGACCAGGTCTGGAAGCAACACAAGCATAAAGTCTTCCAGAACCGAATTGGGATTCAAGAGCTTGAGCAATCTTAGCATTAGCTTGTCTGGCCTTGACTTTTTCATCAGCAGCTACCTTGGCGACTTCTTCCTCAGAAAGAGCACCCTTAGCACCCTTCTTACCGAGAACAAGACCGTAGTGGGTCTCATACCATTGACGGAAAGGAGTGGCATCAATTTGAACAATAGCGGATTTGGTCAAAGTGTTGGTTCTAACAAGTTCGTTGTTGGAAGGATGGTAAGCTACGGAAATGACACGAGTCTTACGAGTGCATCCCTCAGATCCCCATGAGAAGCATCCACTTTCAACACGCAAAGCTCTGAACTTCTTGTTACCACCTCTGGTACGGACAGTGTGAATTCTCTTTGCTCCGATTCTAGTATTAGCAGGCTGACGACCCAACTCGAACTTTCTCTTCTTTCTGTAGGCGGCACGCTTAGCACCGGTAGCCGAGCGCTTATGACGGGAGTCACGAGAGATACCCATGGTTCGTGTGTTGTGTCGGTAAAGCGGGTTTGAGTATTTAGAAGGTCCCAAATTTCAAAAGCTTCCCAAGCGTGGGATGACACATACGCAGCAAAGCGTATTTGGAAGAATGGGTGACTGTTGCAAAACTCAGGGATGACTCTAAGGCAAAACCCTCAAAACAGAGCACGCGGGTTAGGGCAATAAATTTAAAGCCGGGAAACTGTAAAAACCAGAGTACCATTTAAGGGTTGTCACATGACGACAAATTAATGTACCTTTTCTTAAAAATGCATTGCTAGATAGAAAGTCTCATATACATAAAAATAAAAACAAGGAAGTAAATGAAATAACCATAGTCTATATCGGCGGAAGAGGATTTCGACATACCGGGCATTGCAATCTGGTACGCATCCAGTGTTCCATGCACTCAGTATGGAAAACATGGCGACAAGGCGTGACCATGTATTGATGACGCGCCATCATCATGGAAGGAGTGATAAAATTCGGGGATGAGTTCCTCGGAACAATGATTAGGTCTACTGGGGTCATACAAATAGCGCAGTCGAATGAGCGCGTAGCAGCAACAGCACTCGTAGACGAGTCCAATAATGGAGAACCAGAACCAGATTCTCCTCCTCCGCCTGAAGGTCCTCCTGGGCCTTCTCCTGATACAACCTCACCATCTAGTGTCAGACCCTCTTCTAATTCATCTTGAGTAATAATCGGATGATAGTCGTACAGTACTGGCAGCCAGCTTGAAGGGACGAAGAATCGTGGACCAAACGCTGACTGTGCAGTCAGCATCAAGACTTGCAGCCACAGCCAGCCAACAATCACAATGGCCAACAAAGGATCATAGCCATGATCGAGAACATTGTGGGGGACCAAAGTCACATACAGCAGAGGAATCACACGGATGACTGTGGTGCATAATATATAAAACCAGGTGAAGGATTTCCGTGATCCGCGCATGACGTTCCTATACACTTGGGGTAGCCAAAATGAATACAGGCAGAACAGCACAAGATATTCATATACACGGCGAACAACCACGGGCCAGGTGGTGGCAATAATGGACATCGTTAAGGTGAATAAAAGGGCCACGATGTACCAAGAGACCACTAGTCCGGTGATTTGGCGCTCATCCACCGTTTCAACAGTAGGACGGGGCTGGGACACCGGCAGGAGAGGGGCAGAATTTGTATTATTAATGTCATCGGTGGCGTTACTATCATTCTGAGCGAGACCAGCAGTGCTACCACTTGAAGCGGCCGAAGTATTAGCAACAGCATTGCCACTATTAGTTGTAAGCGCCAGTGACCCATCCGGCCTAGCGACAAATCTGTCATTAGACGCCTCGGAGGCTCTGGCATCTGCCACACCCTCCATAAGTTGGGCCTGGTAGATCAGTAGCATGTATTTGAGCTCGAACAAAAATCCCAATGAAAATGATATAAATGTCGTGGCCAAAAATGGAAGAGCGGTGGCCTCCAAAAAGCTGAATAACAAGGTCACCACACATATGAACCCGTCACTAAGGGCCATAGGGGCCATACTGTAAAAACTTATTTTGGAGATGGTGGAAAATGTATCTGTGTCTCGCATTTGCACAGCGGTGACCATAGTTTGAAACAAAAGCAATAATATTCCTCCCATGATAACCCATCGTTCCCTCATAAAAAAATGTTCGTTCTTCTCACCTTCTAGATTATTCGCCCGATATACAACGCCGCAATCAGGACTATACATCAGTATATCGACATTAACCAAGGGAACGCTTTTGTGGGGTCGGCCAATTGGATTACGGAGTTCTTCTTCTATATCATTCAACTCGTCTTGTGTGAGATCCAAGGAATGTACATGGCCGTAGGCAATAAATTCACAATTCTCTGCAAGAATCTCGGCCTCCTCCAAAAGCCCATAGAATGGATCCTCCTTTTCGTATTGAAGAGTCCTGTTGACATAGTGGGCCATTAAAGATTGACTATGCTCAAAAAACGAACGAGTCAGATCAGAATCGGGCAGAAAATGAGGAATTGCCAACCTGCCTGCAAATTTTAGTGAAGATGTGGCAGCCACAAAGTTACCAGTGTCTCTCATCCGTATACCCACTAGGTAAAATTCTTCCGCGGAGTCACCATTTTCATCAGACAGAGTAAAGTCCAGTTTGAGCAGCGACACATTAGAGCGCGATGGATCATAAGCGCTGGCATTATTACTCGATGAAGAGAGTTGAGGAAACTCATATCCTGTAAACAAGTCAGTAGCTAGAGTCTCCTTGAGCCCCAGAGTAAAGCGTCCGAGATCTTCTGAGCGGTTGCCGGGTTTAACAGCAGGATGCCATATGTCGTCATCATCCTCCGCAAACCTGTCTCTATCTATGGTACTATTATTGTGCTCGGTATCGTTATTATTATTAAAAGCTTCCATGGGAAACATTGAAGCCCACTCACGGACATCCGGAATAGGCATGTAAATGCCGCCGCCCGTGATATTCAAAGAGCCGTCTCTGACCCATTTACCTTCTACAGTCGCCGTTACGTTCGAAAAGTAAGTGCCGCTCGCGGAGCGGTATTCAGGTACTGACTGGTGGGAGTCCGACGACCATTTGGAGCGTCTCACTAGTTTGGTGGAATCGGCACCGTTGTCACTATCGCCGTGCTCGTTGTTATACAATTCTGATCTTCGCCTATCAAGCCCTTCAGCATGGTTATTATCAATAGGTATCCTCACATCGTCACCATGAAGATCCTTATCGTGTTCGTTGCTTTTACGAGCCCCCTGGCTATATAATTGAACGGCAGCCAATTCCACTTGTTTGGGTATAATTGACCCTGGGCGGGCAGGGACTCCTGAGTATTGTTTAGTTAGTCCTGTTAAATTGCCGTATCCCGACTCCCATGTGGAGTTTAATAATACCTCAACACCATAAGCCTTTTGCTCGAAATAACGATTCAGACGTTGACGCTGAACAGAAGATATTATCTTAGAAGGATTTCCTCCTGGCGAGAAAAATGTAATAAATATTAAAAATGCGAGAAGTACCGCTCTATTAGTCTCCATGATTGATGGGATGGGAACACATGGGGTCAGCCAGTGGGTTGAGTTAATTAGCTCCGCGGTCAGGAATCTTGATATCAAAGGTTAAGGACAGTCATTAATTTAAGGTTGACAGGCAACATTTGGAACGCCGATGGCGGCCACTTGGATAGCAGGTGGAAAAATCTAGTGCTGTCACGCCACTATGTTACGGCCACAGTAGCTACTGCGTGTTCGTTTACGAGGTGCGTTTTCCTTTATTTTTATTTTTTAAAAGCGTATCGACCACCCTGCGTTTGAGAGATGATAATCAAAGCACCCTTTAAATTACTTATACGAAACAGTCAATTGGCCCGTAAAAAATATCTACACTTAAACAGGGCAACAGGTAATCGGGCCGCTTTTTTCGTTTTTTTTTTTTTTTTTTTTTTTTTTTTTTTTTTTTTTTCTTCCATAGCTGTAGCGTAATGTAGATTGATTGCTCGTTCATAGAATAACGGCTTGAACCTAGGTGTGATCTCATCAAGTAAGAATCTAGCACAAACGCTTGCACGGATTTTGAAGGAATTAGTTATCTGATGGTTTAATCAACTGAATAAAAGAACCTTGAATTTAAGTGGTCTATATAAGCTAGCACGTGATGATCGCAAGTAAAAGACAGTTGCCTATGAGTTCCCTGCCGATGTTGTGGTCTTTGCCATTTCATGAACGACCTTAAGAATATTATCGGGATTATGACCAAATCTACCCAAAAACAGTCCGTCAACACTAGGTTTCAATTGTGTGTACAATCCGGGGCCTGCACTACCTCCATAAAGGATTCTAACTTTACCTTTGAACCCAGAGTCGGTGACACCTGCACGAATAGCGTCAACGACAGCCTTAACATACTCTGGGCTTGCTGGTTCTTGCTTTCCAATAGCCCAGACAGGCTCGTACGCTATGGCGATTTCATGAGTGCAATTGCCATTATTGTCGCTACTCTCGACCGTCTCGTCGATACTCTGTAATACCGTCTTGAGTTGATCCAAACAGAATGCAGCGGCGACAGTGGTATCTGGCGATCTATCAAGCTCACCCACACAAACCAAAGGAATCATCCCATTGCGGACGATAGCCTTTGCCTTAAGTGTTACGTGTTGATCAGATTCACCAAAGATGCGCCGTTGTTCTGCATGACCGATCTCCACCATGGAAACCCCAAGTTCAGCTAGATGCTTGGCGGATACTGTGCCAGTGTAGGCACCAGAATCTTCCCAAAAGCAATCCTGAGCGCAAAGAAGGGCGTGGCGATTTTCGCTTTGAACGCCCAGGATCGACTCTGCCGCAGATCCCAAAGAAACAAAATCTGGAGCGACAAAGAAGTCTATTCCGTGCTGCTTAACGGCGATAAATACTGGATCTAAATCGTTGATCATCTGTTTTGTGCGTGCGACGCCCATATATGTCTTGAGAGATATACCAAGAAGAGACATGGTGAAATGAGTCAGTAGGGAGTATGAACTGGTACGGATGTGTAGTGGGGTGTAAGAAGGAAAGAAGCAAGAAAAGAAAATTTCCTGAAATATTCGGCAAGGACTGCTTAAGGGAGGATTGCGGGAAATGAACAGGATGAATTATTTTGCTTTTCTACAATTTTCGACCACGTTATCAATTAATTCTTTTCATTCATTTCAACCAACTAAATAAATAAATTATCCCCGCAGTCATTTTCTAGTGTTTTTTTTTTCTCAATGTGAGATATCAGACTTACTCTACAATTAAACCCTTCACAATTTCATACAATGCCCAGGCACCAGGATCTGGTGGGAGTTCCTTTTTAGAATCAGTCCCTCCCACGTACGTTGCTCGGCCGAGTCTAGGCTTTAAAAGCCTCGTTCCTTCGGCAGCGTATGCGGCCACATCTAGGGCCTTAATCACGTCACGACTATCGGAAAATGAGCGACAGAAAGGAATCAAAACATCCATAACTGTGCGATCGCCTTCTCTGGCACTTGTATGTGACATAAGGCTATCAAGAGCATTTTGGGATGAGATTGCAAGAAGATCGAGAGTTGAAGTGTCAGCCTTCTTAGCTTGGAGAGCTTCTTGAACAGAAGAGTACAAGGCCGAAAAGTAAATTGCAAAGATTGCTCCCAAGGTTCCGCCCATGAATTCCTCGGTGATACCCGCAATCGCATCAACTACTTCGGCTATAGAGCCCGACTTAGCCAATCCGCCATCTAATTGTCGCAATAGTTCTAAGCAACCTTTTTTTAATGTTGTTCCACAGTCGCCGTCGCCCATTTCCGTATCCCAAGCAGTAAGCTTTGGCTCGGCATGAACGACATTATTGGCAGCAGCTCTCAAGCGGGATTCTAAAATTGTTGGGTTGACTTTAATGTCCAAGTCCTTCGAAGGGGATACAATCCCGCTGGCATTTCCATTTAATGTTGCCGGTAGCCCGTTGGTGCTGTTGAGCGTGCCATTTGTTTTCGCTTTGGCAACAAGGGTCTCCTTGGCTTGAACATTGTAATGATTGCGTGGCCATGAAAGTGCATCGGTTTCAGCGTCAAGAAGTCGCAAAACATCGGCAGAATTCAGCTTGGTGGTAGCAGACTTTGTGACGTTCAATAAAGTAACAGATATAATGGGTGCATTGAGGGAGGTCATGAAGTGGCCTGCGTACACACGACAAGGGACAATATTGTAGTTCGTTTTGAGCTCATCGAGTACGACCTGAACGATTGCATTTTGTTCAATAAGTGGCACAGCACCAAGATTGTTAATGAGAAGGGCCACATCATCGGATTCATCGAATGATACGAACTCCTTGTTGTCAACCAACGCCGTTACCAACATCCTGATTAATTCTTCTGCAGGGGGAATGTTATCCAGCAATTTTACTCCAGGCTCGTTGTGGATTCCAAGACCTATTTCACACTGGTTTGGACCTAATTCATATTCGGAAGTGTGGCCCGGGACATGACAGTGATCCAGGCCTGCGTTGATGGTCACCAATGCGGCTCCCAGCGATTTACCGAAGTCGTAGGTTTCGTCGAAGGACAGGATGTTTTCTCGCACGGCTGCGCCCAAAATTTTATTCAGAAATGCCACGCCCGCTAAACCGCGGCGACCGACCGCGCCGTTAGATCCCACAGATACGTCGTCAGCTGCCTGGATGATTTCAATATTTTGGACTCCCCGGGCTCTAAGCTTCTCCAGGGCTAGGCCGAAATGTAACATATCGCCGGTATAATTTGTCACGATGAAAATGTATCCTTTATTTGATGGCACCAGACCACATGCCGCCATGATTTGTTTAGTATTTGGACTGGCAAACACTTCACCATACACTGCGGCACTCAACATTCCGTCGCCCACAAAGCCTCCATGACCGGGCTCGTGACCTGCACCTCCACCTGAAACAAGTGTTATTGTCGATGGATCATGATACTGGTTGTATATGGTCTTGTTGTGACGATCTACAGCGAGAGATGAGTTCTGGGCGGCTAGACCGTTAAGAGACCCGACAACAAGGCCAGTCTGAGTGTGAAAGAAATGCTTCGAAAAAACCATCGAGAAGCGTCAAAGGAAAATAAAAAGACTGAAGATATAGAAAGCCCGTGGATGGCGATGATGACAGTATTTAAGATAGACCTTGGAATAACCTACCGAACTACGGATAAATGAATCTGCCGGCATAAAAGTTATAAATAGCAAACAACCAACCTCTATTCCCATTTCTCTAGCGTGATCCGTCGGATTACCAAACATGACAGCCGGCGACATTTAGAGTAGTCAGTGCGTGAATTTTGAAATGTGGGGTGCATGGTGTGCGGGACTTCCTAATTTGGACACCCGATGCATTATCTAGATCAGGGGAAAAAAAGCAATGAGCGGCGCGCGCAACGGGAAAACAAATGGAAACTAGAAAAAAGAAAGAAAGGAAAAGAAGAAAAAAAAAGCAACCGGACTAAATAAAAACGCTCGAACGAACCACTCAGTCGATTGAACAGGAACTGCCTGAATTTTCTCAACAATAATAACTTGTGCAATGGTTGAATCAAAGAAATTCAGGATTGTACTAGCTTGCGACAATGCAGGTGTTGATTATAAGAATGCAATTAAGAAGGACCTCGAATCATCAGAATATGTCATTGAAGTCATTGATGTCGGCGTGGATAATGCTAAGGACTCGACAGCATATGCCAATATTGCAATCACGGCAGCAGAAAAGATTAAGAACGGAGAGGCAGACAGAGGAATATTTATTTGCGGTACAGGACTGGGTGTAGCCATTGCCGCCAACAAAGTCCCGGGCATTCGCGCAGTTACAGCCCATGATAGCTTCAGCGTCGAAAGGTCTATTTTAAGCAATAATGCCCAAGTGTTATGTATGGGTCAACGAGTTGTCGGTATTGAGCTGGCTAGAAGGTTGGCAAGCGAATGGTTGACATATACTTTTGACACCAGCAGCGCCAGTGCGGCCAAGGTAGCTGAAATAGAAAAGTACGAACAATGTGTTCATTAATCAGTCTTGAGCTACAAATAGTGATGAAAATAAAAGTGAAGAGAATTTTATTTTATTTCGTTTTATTCTAACTTTTTTTACGGACATACTTTTGTGCGAAAACCTCGATATGCCCGGCTCGAAGTGGGCTACATATGGAGGTCATGAGGAGATCATAATGGTAGAATATAGCTTGAATGAATTTAAAAACGGTACTGGTGTGCTGATGTATAATGACTATTATAAGCAAAATGAAAAGAGCATAGGTACATTAAATCATCATTAGTTATGTTATATACTCATAAACAACAAAATGTCAAGTGTTTGGAAATTTGCGAATTACCATGCTGTGTGACCACCACAGACTTGAATATCAGCTCCAGTGGTATAGGTTGAAGCGTCCGATGCAAGATAAGCCAAAGCACCACGCAGTTCATAGACACCTCCAAGTCTATTCATTGGGTTTTGAGCTGCCCAGCAGTTTTCAATCAATGGTTCGACACCCAAGTATGCTTCGGTCATACGGGTACGAATATGACCAGGAGAAATACAGTTAACTCTAATATCAAATTGACCGACTTCACAAGCAAAGGCCTTTGCAAGTTGAATGACAGCAGCCTTAGAAGTGGTGTAGGGGATCCAATGCATATCCTTATTAATGATGCTTCCGCTCATGCTAGCGGTAAAAATGATGGAACCTTTTGTTTTGCGCTCAAGCATTTCCTTGATCGCAGGTTGAGCAGTCAAAAACACACCAGTGACGTTGACTTCCATGATCTTTCGGAACCACTCAGCAGGATATTCGTGGCAGTCCTTGACAGGACCAAGGATACCTGCGTTACAGACACAAACATCCAAATGGCCATGGGTTTCAGCAATCTCGTGGATCACGGCAGCCATTCCTTCGGCATCGGTCACATTACCAGGCTTGTATTCCAAAGAGCCACCAGTTGCGACGCGCTTAATGAAAGCTTTGCAGGCCAAGAAGTCCTCGGAGGGGGAGTCTGCCAAATCCAAAGCATAAACAATGGCACCAAGTTCAGCAAGACAGACACAGTATTCCAAACCGATTCCTGAATTACCGCCAGTCACAACGGCAACTTTGCCGTCAAGTGAGAATTGTTTTTGAATTGTGGCTTTTGGTTCGAAAGATGGATTCTTCAAGCATTCGAGAGCGGCGTCAACGCCAATGAGTTCATGGCTTGCAGGTCTAGCAGGAGGGTATTGGTCAAAGGGCGTAATAGGAAGGGTGATCGCGGAGTGGCCATTGGCGGCAGGTTCAGCAGAAGAGCTCGCGGTTTGAGGCATAGCTGAAAATAAGACGAGAATTTAAAGCGAAAAAAGGCGTAGATGAAAAGCGAAACCGAAAGGTGATTGATGGAGAGAAAAAAAGAACAAGGCGAACAGGCAATTTAAATACCCTAATTTCTATTTAGGGCGCTCGCAAACAAAGCCACAGATCTGCAGGGCTAGCTCACGTTATCGGCAAAAAAGGTGCGGGTATAATTCCCAATTGGGTATTCCACAGCTTGGGGTATATGGGGAACCTTGACAGATAGCACCGCTTGTACCCCGCCAGCCGGTTTTTGCATAACCTTAAGTTTTACGGATAGCGGCCGGGTGGACAGAAAAGGAAAGCCGATAAACACATGACAGCGAGGTGTAGTTTTTCCGGTGGCAGAGCGTTCAATTAGCTACGGAAGAACTAAATTTGGGATCAATGCCTTTCCCGTTGAGTTTTTTTTTGGCACATCAATGAACTGCATTTCACAAATCTCGGGAGACCATTCAGAGCTTTAACTAGTTACTAAACGGGAACGACTAAAAAGGCTGCGGCGGGACAGTATTAGTTCGGAATGACTTGAACGAGGCATCCCAGAGAGCGAGGCATCACCGTCAGAAGAATATTTTTTTTCGAAGATAAACAGAAATTGTGGGACTTCCCAAATGAGCGTCGCGGAACCTCGGCAATTGTTTTTTGAAGTCTTTTATAGTCTTGAGGGGATTGAATATTTAATCAAGCGAGTCCTGGCTTCAGCGAGTTGACTAAAACTGTCT
Source organism: Crinitomyces ghanaensis (assembly GCA_030581755.1). Taxonomy (NCBI): domain Eukaryota; kingdom Fungi; phylum Ascomycota; class Dipodascomycetes; order Dipodascales; family Trichomonascaceae; genus Crinitomyces; species Crinitomyces ghanaensis. Next base: position 103,290 of record JAKTVX010000021.1, read on the forward strand.
GGGAAGGTTGCTATTCCAGATTATACCCAGGTAAAGTTGCTAAGAGACGATGATTGACCAGATCAGATCAGATTGAAGGCCGACTACTACTTCGAAATGGAAAATAGTAAATTATGCCAAATGGACTAACTGAAGGAATTCCGCGGACCAGCTAAATGATTTGAGGCTATAGTAATCGAACCTTGTATGGCAATGTCATGTCGGACGAGAACTTAAAATGATGAGGAGCATACTTCCTTTTTTCCTTGAAAACTTTGACACTATGGCAGTACGGGAGTTATTTCATTATACTTGAAGCATGTTTGCTTCGCTTTATGTCTTGTTTTATTCTGCGTCATTTTTAATTTATCTTTGCGTTGCTCTTAAATCTTCCGTGGATCGGAAGAAATTCAAGGGACGTGAACGCGGAGGCCACAGTGATTGATTGTATTTGGGGTTTTCTTTTTGTTGAATCTTCACACGGTCCTTTTGTTTTCTTTTTCGAACCATACCTGCCTAAAACGTGAATAGTTCGGCTGAAGCTTGACTGTGATTGGCTTAGACAGTACAGTTACGACTGGGCTGGATGCACGGCTAAAACCTCAAATCTGTCAAAAGTCGCAAAGAAAGATTGCTGCAAGACGCGACAAGAGGTTCCAATAGAAGTGCAAGCAGACATGACGTGATTATTTTATCTTGGATTAAAATTGATTTTAGTTATTCGTTAGTTCCGAACAGGGAATATCTAAATATCTTTGCGAACGTATTGATGCAGTCAATAAACGGCATTAAGGTACATAGAACAAAAATTAAGCATAAAATGATCTAAACCTTGAAGACATGGCTAGAAAATAGATAAATTACAGTTTAACTTGTGAGAAAAAAGGTCAGCGATACTTGTTAGGTAGAAAGGCTCATTAAGAAAAATTTCAACCTTGTGGTGAAAATGTAATTTCCGAACGTACAATGAACTCATAGTGCATACAAAGGGCCCGAAATGCAGTAAGAGTCCCGTAGGCGAAGGTACAATGAGTAGGAGGGGAATAAGTGGCGAGAAAAAACAATCAGACTAAAAAACAAGAAAACTAGTTTCCGCTTGACGAACCAAAATGGATATGCCGATTTTTTTTTTCTTTTTGACTAAAACAAGGTTCAGGGTACGAGCATGCGGAGCAGACCCCACCAAAAATATGTACCCCGCCGTTTTCCCCCCCACCAAAAAGCCCCGCATCAGCCTGGGGCCAAACTAACGCCGCACTGTAGCCCTTTTCCAGATTAATAGTACGGACGTTACGTTTACGTCACCAGTGGCCGGATATTTTCAACGTCTGTATCGGAAGACCAGAATAGGCAAAAGATCTGGAGAAGAAAAGCAAGTCGACAAAAACAATGATGTTTGCATGACTATATAAGTAGCCAACGAACGGCAGACGAAATTTCAACACAAGAACGACAAAACAATAACAAACAAAATGACCAAAGAAGGTAAAAAATATCTGGGGCTGAGAGGAAAGCCACTTAACCTCGCGGTGGCTACCTTGGCAGGTATGGGATTCCTGTTATTCGGTTATGATCAAGGTGTTATGGGAGGCCTACTTACTTTAGAGACATTCGAACAACAGTTTCCACGAATGGCCGAGGACGCTACTATTCAAGGTACAGCCGTTGGTATTTATGAAATTGGCTGTATGATGGGAGCACTTAGTACTATGTATTTGGGAGACAAGTTTGGACGAAGAATGATGATTTTTGTTGGTGCTATCATTATGATTATTGGAGCTATTCTCCAGGCTTCTTCATTTTCTTTGGGTCAATTTATTGTTGCAAGAATTGTAACTGGTGTGGGCAACGGTCTCAATACGGCTACCGTTCCGGTGTGGCAGTCCGAGTGCGCCAAGCCGCATGAACGAGGTAAATTGGTTATGGTTGAGGGTGCTTTAATTACCGGAGGCATTGCACTTTCGTACTGGATAGACTTCGGATTTTATTTTGTAAACAGCGATGCTGACTGGAGATTCCCTATCGCTTTCCAGATCATTTTTGCTTTATTCTTGGTGGCGTTTGTACTGAGACTGCCCGAGTCTCCCAGATGGTTGTTAAAGAAGAACCGTATCGAGGAAGCTCGAGAGGTGTTCAGCGCCTTGGACGACTTGGAACTTGACAATCCAGTAATTCAATTGCAAATTGATGATATTGTTGCTTCTATTAAAGCTGAAGAAGCTAGCAGTCAAAACAGTTTCCGCAAAATTTTTACATTCGGCAAGAAGAGACATTTCCATCGTGCAATGCTTGCATTCTGGAACCAATGTATGCAACAGATCAGTGGTATCAATCTGATTACTTACTATGCGGCTACCATCTATGAAAACTCGATTGGATTGTCTCCACTGAACTCTCGAATTCTTGCTGCTTGTAACGGTACTGAATACTTCATGGCATCATGGATTGCATTCTACACAATTGAAAAGATTGGTCGCCGGAAGCTTATGCTATTTGGCGCAGCTGGCCAATGTATTACTATGGCGATTCTCACGGGTACTGTCTGGAACGCTGAGCATAATAACAGTACTGGCAGTGCTATTGCGGCTGCAGTTTTCCTGTTTGTATTCAACACGTTCTTTGCTATTGGCTGGCTTGGTATGACATGGTTGTATCCGGCCGAAATTGTGTCGTTGGAAATTCGTGCTCCATCTGCCGGTCTCAGTACTGCATCCAACTGGGTTTTTAACTTCATGGTTGTCATGATCACTCCAGTTGCTTTTGCCACCATTAAGTGCTACACATACACAGTATTCTGTGCTCTTAACTTATTGATCTTTGTTGCTACCTTGCTCTTCTATCCGGAAACCGCAGGTCTGTCATTAGAAGATGTCGACAAGATTTTCGAAAACTCTAACCCCTGGACACCATGGGATGTTGTCAAATTTTCAGCTCAAATGGATCACAACAAGATGGACATTGTGGACGAGGAGAAACAATTCCACAATTTCACTCAAAAGCCTACCAAATCCTTTATTGAGCACGAGACCGTTGAGAATGTGTCATCAGAATCTGTGTCAACCGAGACACAAGACTAACAAAATGAAACGAGAACAAAGGAAACATACATTATTATTAAGACTACGATAAGCTTTTTTGGACCAATGAAATTTTTTTATATATTTAATGAAGTTATTTTTTTTTAAAAAAAAGACGTATTGGCTCAATGTGGTTCTTGTAGTAGTTTTATAAAGACAAAAGAAAGAAGGCTTCGTAATGCACCATATGGCTCCAAATAGACAGCCGGCAGCGAGAGAAACGTAAATTGTCATCAATCTCAGTGTTCTAGAGCGGAAGACTGAGGCAACGATGTCAAACTGCCAGTCGCGTGAAATAAGGCCAAGATTGAACCAAGTACATGTTAGGCGTATGACCTCTGCTGTGCCAGAGAATAAATTAATTGGATTACCGCCTATGGATTCAGTTCCATTAAGTCATTCCGCCTGGCTGAGATAGACATGGTATCAGCAGCAGAGAGCCTATAACGTATATGGCAACGGTTTCATGTTGAGAACAGATTTTGGATATATTGATGTAGAAAACTCTTATATTAGTGTTGTTCCCAAAAAATGGCCCGTAGGCCATAGGGGATTAGCGCGATTAGAATAAGCTGTGCATAAGCTACTTTCAGCTCTCCGGGATGCCATTACCGTTATCGAAAACATTGGGAACCGCTTTAAAACCTCCGGAAGACATCAGCGGTACGTAAGACATGACATAGCTTACGGTGACTGAGAACAAAGGATCACCCGACTGAACCACTTTAGTCCGAAGTCTTCCATTTTAGAAAATCTCTGTTAAATTTCTGCCGACATATTTAATGGTGGGTTTCTTTCTGTTTTACAGAAAAACCGAAATCAAGCGTGTTCTTCTCCTAAGTGTGAACGGTACATGAAGGGGCTGATAAACAAATAAGCCACACGCGAGAAATTGTTAGCATTAGTCAGGGGACCTGCAGCCCGCGGAAATTGAAACAAAAAAAACAAAAAAAAAAAACAAAAAAAAAAGAAAAAAGAAAGCGCAGTGCGAAATCGTTTCGGACACCATGCGCAGCCGACCGAATTTTTTTACCGGTGCCTGCACAGCGGCCGGGTGGTGCCTGAATGTTCCTGAACGTGTGGGGCTGGCATTACGTCAAATGCACGCGGTAACTATTTTTACCTTGTCATATGCAAGGGGCAAGAATGAAACCTGCCCGAATGGGAACATTCGGCTAACAGGAAAAGAAAGTGGGGAACGAGAACCAGGCGGAGCATTGATTGGCGAGAAAAACGAACAAATACTGACCGAAGAAAGAAACGAGGCCTTTTTAACTGAAAGGCTAAATTTGCTGTTATGAAAATAATAAAAAAATGGCGAACCTTATATCCATCCATGCCGCTGGTAGGCAGCTGTCCAAAGAAGGTTAGTCAAACTCAATCTTTGTGTTTATAGGCTAAGTTGGTTTCGCATTTATTTACCCTTTCAGTTGAGTGGGTCCAAATGGGCTCAATAGCATGCGCAGCCTGCATGAACGTGTTGTCATACAACATTATCGGGAAAAAAGAATCAAAAATTTGAAACAGTCCAATAGTGTATAAGAAGCCATTCATTTGCATTTTCCCTATCGTTTTTGTTAACGAAAACAAGGAATATCGCTTACATTTCGGACGACGGACAGAGCCAGGGCGAAGCCAAAATAAATTGGAGGCGAAACTTAAAAAATAAGCAACACGGACGGCCTTCATCGAGCTGATCAATTTAGAACAATCTTTCTAAATTTTTAATTTTTTTGTCTCGAAAAAAAGAGACTCGCATACACTCGTTCATTTTCTATTCAGTTATTGTCAATGAAGTTCCAGGCTGGACATGGACTATTGGCCACATATTCCTTACTATTAGCTGGAGGCGTAGTTTCAAGAAATGTGGCTGAAATTGATAATCTTGGACTAGATAATTATCCGGCTATTATTCAGTTGGCCGAGCAGCCTTCTCAAGATCAGAAGAATGACGGCCCCAAGGCTGCAGCGGCAGCCGCTACTGCAGGTGTCGAAGCCTTCAAAAAGTCCATCGGAAAAACGGATAAATCTTTGAAGTCAGCATTGCAATTCAATTTTGGCGGAGTGAGAAACTCTCCTAGAAAATTAAAATTAACCGACGTCATTGATGCCAGCGCCAGCAACTTCTTGCGTGCTCCGAAAGTGATCAACGATATACAAAAGAATGTAAAGAATGCTGAGCCGTCCGAAACTCCTTCAGCTGACGATACTATCCAGGATGCTGTGGAGTCCAATGTGACTCTGACCACGAGCTATAACTTCTATTTGACGAATATGACGTTTGGGTCACCTGGACAACAGTTGGAATTGGGCTTTGACACCGGCTCACCATATTTGTGGGTTTTTGGTCCCAATGGCTCATTTAACCATGCACCCAAGTTTTATCCTAACGAATCGACAACTTTTGAATGGTCCAATAAAAGCTTTACAGGTCTCTATGGGGCAGGCGGCGTCTTTGGAAGATGGGGTGTCGATCAAATAGAAATTGCCAATAACACTCTTGAGTCTTTCCCATTTGGAATAATTGAATCATTTCAATTATCAGCAGGAGTCCCAGGTCTTGTAGGAATTGGCCCTAATTACAACAATCTGACCTCAAGAGATTACGCTAATGTTCCAGAGGCACTTTTTAAAAAAAATATCACTACATCGCCAGCGTTTTCAGTCTTTTTAAGCCCAAATCCTAGCGATGACGAAACAGGGACTGAGGGCGGGGTAATCTTCGGCGGAATTGATAAGAGCCGCTATGAAGAGCCTATGTATGAATTTGATATTGCCCAAATAGGAACCAGGCCGACGTATTACTACCAATTGCATATGAATTCTTTGGCGTTGAATGGGAACAAGTATGACATCTTTAATGTGGTTGTCCTGGACACTGGCTCTCCGTTCTGTCAACTACCTCAAGGATTTGTCGACCAGGTTGGACAGGCTCTTAATTTGACGTTCTATAGCAAGTATAGAACGTATTATGCAGCCAACAATACCGATATTGACACCAATAACGACACTATAAGTTTTTCCTTTGGTAATTTTACTGTAGACATTCCACTGTCCAATTTTATTGTTCCTGGAGAATATATTTGGATAGACGACGGACCCCAAAATGTTAAGGCATTAGGACTAATGGCAGCCCCACAGTATGTTCTCGGTGATGGATTTTTCCGTGGAGTCTATGCAGTGATGGATTCTTTACATAAGAAAGTTTACTTGGCCAAATCCAAAATTGGTAGAGTAGATAGAGCTGATATTGTCGATCTTCCTGCAAGCGGGGTGCCCGGCGCTGTTTCCGGCTCCACAAGCACAAGCGCGGCTAACAGCGTGGCTGGAACCGCTGTCTCCTTGCCGCCTGCACCCGCGCCAACTGCAAGTGGAGCAGAAACTAGTCCGCTTAGCGGATATTCAAAAGCCGGGACGGCAACGTCGACTCCCATTACAGCCAACGATGATGCCACGACCACATTAATTCAAACGCTGACGGCTTACAAGACTATTGAGTAATATAGATAATTATCAAGTTACTAGTAATATCATATTAATAAAATGAATATGCTTCATTCACTGCATGGTGCTACGTGGTTATAGTCACAAACAAATAAACACTTGATTGCTTAATATAAAGAAATAATTCATTCGAAATAATAACTAATATTCAAATCTGTGACTGCATTTCATTTCATTTTCTTTCACCGCCGGCTGGGTGGAACGTAGGCACCAGGTCTCGGAGCCGGAGTCGAATTAGGCAAAGCTGCGGTTGAATCTGCAGTCGAAGCGGTACTTCTCAACGCGCCAGGACGATATTTGGGAGTACCGGTGCTAGGGGATGGAGCAGCAGGCGAAGCAGCCCGAGCATATGATCCAGCTGGAGGAAGTGGTGAAGCACCAGTCTGTCCTTTAAGAGCACCCGGTATGTACTTTTTCGGCTTCTTTGCTTCTTCTTCCTCGCGTCTCTTACGTTCTTCTTCTTCTTTGGCTTTGCGTTCACGCTCAGCTTTAACCCTAGCAACACGGTCAGCCTTGGCCTGTTCAAGTAGTCGCAAGTTCTCGGCATGTTTGGCTTCAAATAATTCTCGTCTCTGTTCCTCGACCTTTGCTCTGAATGTTTGATATTCAGGAACGATTCTTTCCAATCTAGCCTTAAGTTGCTGAGCTTCGTCAAATTGTTTCTGAGCTGCGAGCAATGTAGCCTTCTTCTTAGCTTCGTATGCCTTCTTATCAGCAACCTGCTGAGTCTCGGCATCAGTCTCCCAAAGAGGACTCTCTTCTAATCTGTAGGCTCTCTCTTGGTAATCCATACGTCGACCGATAACTCTAATACGTTCATTAAGGTCTCTGTTCTCACGTGCAAGTTGTTCTACTTGCATCAATCGTAACTTATCAGTATCAAGATCCTCAAGCTTGTTGACATCAATCTTGATGATACCTTTGGCATTAATCTCTTCTGCGATTTTGCGCTTCTCCTCCTCACGAATAGCGTCTTGTTCACGTTTAATACGCTCAAGTTCTCGCCTCCTCTCCTCTTCTGCAAGTCTCTCTTGTTCAGCTTGCTGCTCGGCTTGAAGTCTAGCCATGCGTTTCTTGAGTTCGTCCTCTTCTCTCTTAAGAGCAGCTGCCTCTGCGTTTTGACGGCGAGTTTCAATTCGCTCACGTCGGTCCCAAATTGCTGCATTCTCAGCATCCAGACCGATAGCCGCTTGCTCGCGTGCAGACGCCAAACTCAATTTGATATGCTCGTTGTAAATAGGGTCAACTTGTGCAACAGCAATAGAAAGAGCCTTAGCCAAGCTCGACAACTGTGTATGAACAATCTCCGCAGGAGTTTTCTGCAAGGCACCACCAGCAATAACATGATGGTTACAGGCGTTGTTATCAGTCTCAAAATAGAGGCTCTGAGTGGCATGATCAATACGTACAGAAAATTCACCCCGGAAACATCCCATAACAATTGAATTCTCAATTTCAACAGCGCTCATGTCAAAAGGTGCCGGAAGGGTGGCTAAGCGAACCACAGATTCCAGTTTCACAGTTTCATAGACTTGAGAAAGCTGTTGCAATAGCCTTGTCAAAATCACGTGATTCAAAGGTCGGACGTATGCTTGGTAGGCTTGGTCTGCTCCAATTCGTTCAATCGATGGAGCCAGACGAGTTTTCAAAGAAAGAGGATGAAAGTCGACTTCCAAGGTTCGATAAAGGTCCTTAATCTCAGGTCTCACATGAGCAAGGACATTTTTGGCCAATGCAGATTTCAAAAGCCCCTCACGTGTAGGAGGCTTCGGCAAATTAAGCAATCCAGCTAAACGTTGATTACGATGTTTTTGATCATCTTCAAAAGATGGGCCGCCTCCAAGGGCTGAAATACCAACAGAAGAAGAAGCCGAAGCTGAACTGGATACTGGAGGAATAGAAAGGACAGACAACAGAAGTAAAGAAGCAACTCTTGTAACCTCAGCTTCAGGAACGCTGCGACTCTGCAGAACCAAAGCATAATACCTCGACCATGCAGCAGCGTGATAAAGGTGATTTCCACCAACCAAAAAGATTCGGGCCAAATTTTCATAATAGTTAACCATAGTAGGAACTTTTGCGGGACGTTTGGATACAGTAAGAAGAGTATGGACGTCTTCGACTGAACGGAATGCCTCCTGCCAGAGTTCTAAACGAACAGCGGAGTTAAGTTGATCGAACCTAGTATCAAGATAGCGCTGAACTGTATCTGCATCCGACAAATCAATAGGATTAGGTACGTTAGTATTACGAGCCTGACCTGAAGCTGATTGAAGATGGCTTCGAAGAAGCTCGCAAAGCCTTCGGAACTCCGTTTTGCGGGCATATTTGACACAAAATTCGAAGGCCCTTTTCACTACTGCTTGATATTCGACCTCAAGTTTGGAGTTGTTACGCAAAACATCAAGAACAGAACGATACGATTCCCACAAAAATTTGAGCCAAGGTGTAACCAGTTCTCGATCTGTCCTGTCTTTTGTTTGTTCACTGGATACCGTAGCAAGAAGAATGTCTTCAGGAGTATCACTGGCTTCCAAATCTTCAACGTCCAAAGTAAGTTTATCGGCTTGAGCTTGAGCCGAAGTTACTTTTTCTTCCGAAAGTTGCAAAAACTTGTCGACAACAGGAGTCATAGCACTGACATCCAAATTTTGGACTATCTTTTTGTACTGGTGAAGACCGTCTTTTACGACTTTTCCTTTGCGCAGATCCACACATAATTCCACAAATTTCAAAATAAGGGGCTCGAGATATGACTGATTAACAGATCGAGTTCGCTTGGATGAAATGGTTTCATACAATAATTGCAATGCCGCAGGAGCCTGATCAACAGCAATCAGTTCCTCAGCACGCCTGAGCACGTTTTCAGGTCTTCCAACAGGCGCCATGGTGGTTGTGAAGAGATTGATTTTTTTTCCAATTGGCAGATTAGTAAGGTTTGAGGGTTTCACCAAGGGGGGAATCTAAGGGGTGAGTGGCCAAGTGGTGCAACAGAAACGCAAAAGACAACAAAAGCAATATCACACACTGAGAATAAGTTTTATTTCCTATCTTCTTTTGCACATTTGGAAAAATGTGTCGTGTTACAGTATTGATTGCTACGCGTTTATAATTCACGTCTACATGGCGAATTCGCGTTCGGGAACTAGAGATCAACGACCCGGGCTAAGGTTGTTCGGGTATGGAATTAGGTAACGCTAGTCTAAGGAACTAATTCTTTCCTTTAATTAATAGAAAGAAGTCCTGAAGCTTTCTGTAGCCAACTGTGGTTGGCAACATTTAAAGCATCATTCTGGTCACGTGACGGTTGTAAGATGAAGATGCCAGGAGTGAATTATTTTTTTCTTTTTTGACGGCAAAAAAAAAAAAAAAAAAAAAAGAACACTTGCGTCAATGTAACTTGATGGCGCATCATAGCATCCACAGCTCCAGTATACAAAGATTTCAGACAGCTGGTACAGGCAACTCATGAATGAAGAATAAACGATTAGCTGGCCGGCAAGCTCGACTTGCATGAACGCGGCGGCCAAGCGATACATACATCGACGATCATAGAGGCGATGGAAGACACTGCAATTAAGGATTACCCGCATAAGAAGCGTGAAACTACAAAAAATAACATAGCACGTGGGAGATGAGATGATTTACGGTGTTACATGCAATGGCAATCCACACGTGGAGACCGCCAGATTCAGGCAAATTATTTGTCAGATATGCGTGGATAGATGCGCGGCTGAAAAATTTACTAGCCAGGGCCCGACCCCACAATTCCAAGAACGATCTACAGGACGGGCGTGTAAACAACAACAAAAAAAAAAAAGAAAAAAAAAAAGAAAAAAAAAAAAGAAAAAGGAATAGCGGAGAAAAAGACAAGCCAAGAAGATGATACGAAAACATAAAATCAGTGGCAACAAACGAAGAAAGAAAAATAGGTTTCCAATTACAAAGTTATAAACGGATGCTACAAAAGCCGAGGTCATCTGACCCACCGGTTTATATAGCTAGGCGTGTCGAGCCGGTTGGACTAGAATAGTTGCAGAGACTTACAGTTCCACGAAAGTTGAGTTAGTCTAAATGTATGCAAGTTTTTTTTATTTTTGTTTTTATTTTCTTTTTCTGTTGTTGCTGTTTTCGCTTTTGAATTTTTTTTTTCTTTTTTCCTTGTCGGAAACTCGTTGAGTGAACAAATTCAAAATTCCTGTACATCCTGATTAAGGGTGGTGCCAACATGCGGCCGCACCAGAAGGGTGCTTCACAATTATAACCACAACGAAGCTAAGTGAAAATGATGCGATAATACATGTAATGTCAGAAAAAAAAATGCCCCACGGAAAAATAATAATTACAAGGACCCACGTATGGTACACATTATTGACAAAACAGGTTAGTGCCTGATACACAGATCAAGTGACACGAAATACGTCATTAATTCGGCAGCATGTGTTTATGTATAGGCGCGCGCAACGGGGATAATTACTTTTTTTGCACACGCATGGAACTAGTGTTTGGGAAGGCTCAAAATAAGCTTTAGTATTTGGACCGCTGAAATACCCCTTTAATTACAACCGAAGTCATGCAGTAGTCGTGGCTGGTGGTAGATGAATTGGCTCAGTTTGTATATTAGAAAGTAAGTGATCGGCGAAAGAGCCCTCCTGAGAGATACATGCGAGGTGTTGTCGCACATGCGTGAGAAAGCATCCATAGGAGAATAACCATTTGCTCGAAAGAATCCAAGACTAACCAGATGACGGCGATTCAATCGGTGTTTGGATTTCCGGGGATGGCATCAGCCACCACGACAAGAGATGAAGATAGCGCGATAAATGAAAAATCAACAGCGTCAAAGTTAGCCTCTGACATTGCGGAAATTGCGGGCTCTAGCATAGATATGTCGAATAATGAGGTAGTATCCAATAGCGCTCCGAATGAGACCATCAACGACAATAATGACACCAAGAACAGTAATCGCAATAACAATAGTAATAATGATAATAATTATATAATCGATAATAAAAGGGACAACCACGGTAGAGCTAGAGATAGGGAACTGGACTACAATATGGAGCCTAGCAGACTCAGCGAAAACTATACGTCACTCACACCATTCTCAGAAATTTCATCCTCAACGGTGTCTTCATCGTCTTCTTCATTTTCACTGGGGGAATCCGAGTTGGCTCACGAGGTCCCGGACGATCGTGAAAGGGTATCTCAAATGGCCGCGCGGAAACCACGTCATTCAGTCGAAGCCGAATCAGACGCTCCATGCAACCATGCACCATTGATTGAAGAGCACAAGCGATTTAATCTTGGCAATGCCAGTAGTAACGAGGAGCACGTAAAGCCAGAATTAATTAGTGGAAGGGATTCACTCGGTGCATCCTCAGCTGCATTAAGCTCGGGTCAGCCAGCAGCGACCCCTCGAACAGCAAATCCTTCACAATCATTGTGCGCTTCTGGAAATAGGCCCGGTTCTCATGTTTCCCAGTCGTCTGTCGCGAGCCAGGTTCTGGAGCCCGTTCTAGAGCCCGTATTTGAGCCGGATGATGAAGAATCAGGCAATGCCTTCAGCCGGACATCAACATCAATTCCTACGCCAAAGTTGGAGCCATTTCAGCCGGTCGATGAATTGGTAGACATTGATATCCGATTCAGAGCTGGACAGTCTAGTGCACAGCAGGCTGCCCAACGACTTTTGCAGACAGTGTTACACAGCAACATCTCGCATCGTCTTTTTGGGGCATTAAACGGACTTTTCAGTGGTGTGACCGAACGCGCAGTTCATGATGCTACGAAATTCGGAAACGCATATCAACAAATGTTGGAGATATGTGGATACATTTTAAAAGATGAATGCAGTTTAAAACCAGCGCCATTTACCAGCGGTTTGCGAACGCATCAAAGAAGGCTTGTCGAATCTTTTGTCACACTGATAAAGACTGCGCCGACGTTTGTGGCCGCTGCATTGCTTTCAATGTCTGCATCTGATTTGGATAATTTTGTCGGAGGAACAAACAGTAACAGTAATGCGCATTCTCATATGCACAACAATACAGTACACTATCCCGACGTCAGTCTTCTGAACCGGATGGCACCCCTAGATATTTTATTTTACACGATCTTCCCGCCAGATTCAGAACAAAACCAACGAGACGATTATTTTGCCAGTATCTGCGCAGCGTTGGTGCATAACAGCCGCGGGGACAATATTTGCTTTGCAATTTTTGATCGATTTGTAGATCAAAGCGGACACGGATACAGGGCAATTTTGGAGCAGGAATTATTGAAGATCTTGCAGCAAGGCGGGTTTTTAATTTACAGGAACAAATCATTGAGGTCGGCGAAGGCCGCATTGAACGAAGCCCATGCTGCTAAGCCAGGTCTGCGACGCAGAGCTATGACGATGGCAGGATCCTCTCAACAGCATCATCGTCACTACGCTCAAGGCCGCTCCGTTGGTCACGAAGTGGAGGAAAATCCGGCCGACGAGGAACTCCGCCTAAAACGGTTTCTAGATCAGGCGTGTGAACAAATCCTGGCGTGTATTGATGAAGAATGTTCCGAAATGATACCTTTTGGACTTCTTCGGGTCACGCGACTAATATTGGCTAAGACCGAGCCATCAAGGCGTCGCAGTGCGCTATTATTTATTGTATCGAGGTATTTTTTCGGCAAACACTTGAACCGCCTGATGCTTTGCCCCGAAAGGGCTGGAATGTTATGCGATTATTTCCTGAGTGAAGCAGACCGCCATCGAATCTTAGGTTTGGTATTTCAAACACTACATCAATGCATGACTGAATATGCCAATAATGGCCAGGACAATATGGAGGCCATGAGCTGCAATAAGGAGAACATCCGGAAGCGTCTTGACCGGATAATTACAACATTTGAAGGGGACTTTGCGGCAGAACTTGATCGAATGAATGATGAAGCTGCGATGAGGGGAGAGGAAGATGATGATAACGGCAATAATGATGATGGTAAAAAAACAGTCGCCCAACCCACCTACGACAAAAAGAATGAGGACAAAGAAAATCCACGAAGCCAAACAAATGTAGAAGCTGCACTAAACTTGGAATTGGACGTTAAGGAAATAATGACTTCAGCGGGATCTAGAATATCCAAAATGTCTAGTGGCGTTGACGCAGCTGACGAGGTTTATGAGTGGGATGGGGAGCATACACATGCATCGACTGGACAAATAGTGGTTGTAACGCCATCAGATATTGTCTGCCTTTACTCCGCATTGTTCCCGTCATTTGCATTGCATCATAGATCGATCAGCGTAAACACTCCAGGCGACAGTCGGGGACGAAAACCTTCATCGGCAACAACAGATTACAGCACCCCTAGTAGCACGGCGAGTATAGCGCGTTCTTCAGGAGGGCAAGAGATTCGACCACACAGTACCTATGATATGCACCAAAACCTTCATCTTGGGTCTGCAACTGAGGTGACTGCCTCAACGGAGAATACTCCTGTATTACAGACTCCGGAGACTAGTTCACCGAGCTCATTTGAAGGAGGAGAAGGCGGGTCTGTTTTTGGACCTACGGATGATAGTGAATGGAGCCTGGAAGATATCAAGCTTGACCTTCAGCCAGTAATGGAAGAACTAATAAGGAAATTTCCCTATTTGCAGCATCGAGATGCTGGAACTTCATTGTACTCATTGAGGCCACAAAAACAAGCCGTGTTTAGAGTGCCGCATCCACTAGCAGAGAAATGGCAACTGTTCCAACTGGGCGAGGATGGCACGATGCATGAATTAAATTTGGAGACTTATGAAAACAGCATTGTTGGAGATTCAGACGACGCCGAGACTGCGACTATTGAACCTGGAACTGAGGAGTATTTCCCAGTCCCTCAGGCGTACAAGAACCTAGTCTCAGTAGTAGTAAAGGCTGTAGAGAAAATAGTCGAGGAACGTAGCCATATGGCACACGGTACGAAGGGTGATGATGTGCGTCTCATGGCAACTGTTGATTCTGTGGAGAAATATAATTATACTATGGACGTATTGAGTGGAAGCATGCAACGCAGTGCAGCCAATGGCAAGTTTGTGGACAGTTATGAATATAGCAATGCAATGAGTGCATTAAAACGAATTCTAGCGTTGCCTGGGATGGACGGGATAATGCTGCATAATTCTATAGTGCAAATGATTGGACGTGCGAAGGAAAAACGATTAGAGAAAATCGAGCGGCAGGTCCAGCTGCTTAGTGAGAGAAATCGGCCGTATAAGATGCAAACAGAAAGAGCTCGAATCCGATGTGAGCAGCTCATAGAGCTTATGGGTAAGTTTCGGAACAAGGTCTGGTATGCTACTGAGATCCGCGGAAGCAACATTTGGAAACGAGCCCGAGACGTGGCTTTAGCATTGACATACGGTGACGACTATGCGCTGTGGTGTAAGGATGAAGTATTAATGCGAGCTGCCGGGGGAATTAGAGACAGCGCAGCCGTGATGCCTGGTCAAAAATCTGGCAGCGGCCGGTCTTCCGCGCCCCAATTAAGGCGGAATAGCAGTACCTCAAGTATTGCTTCTCTTGCTGAGTTCACTTTTAAAAGGCTTACAAGGCGAGATAGCTCGAAGCGGCATTCTATTCACATCAGTAGTAGCAGTGTTGGAGGATGTGGTAACGGTGCCATGGGCATTAATAGTGGTAATTGTAACAGTACTGCGGGAAATACCGTTTGCGGTTCCGGCAGCATAAGTCATGGCGTGGGTAGCGTTACTGGACAGATCGGCGCTGTCGGGGGAGCGCTACCAGGCGAAACAAACGTCAATGCAATGTTTGCACCTCTCGACCTTGCGGGAAAATTCAAGCTCAATGATAAGGAAAGCCAGGCAACCCAGAATTGGTTAGAAGGCCAGCAGATCCAGAATTTCTGTACTGGTGAAGAACTGATTCACCGATTTTGTTGCGAAGTCGATGATTTGGTCAAGCGTGTAATGGGCGACACACTATCGCCGAACCACCGGAATCGCGGACAGTCAATGCTGAGCAGCAGTGGACTGTTCCGTGGCGATATTTGGAAAAGCATTTTGGAAATTGAAGGAACTAGCCGAGGCAGCAGTAGTGTGTCACATGCGAAGCGATCATCAATGATTGATTTTGGAAGTGACGGTAGAGCATCAATATTCTCCGCGACTTCCGCAAGTCCGGCGACACCTAGCATGGGCGTGGTTGGAAATAGTTCTTCAGGAAACGTACGCGGTCATGGTCATCGAAGTTCTACGTCGAATGTTTTGGATCTCATCGGAACGTCCTTGGACTTTGGTCGGCAGCAGCCGCAATATCTGTATCATCATTATGACGAACCTGGGAGCATTTCTAAAGGTCATTTCAGAAGCAGTAGTGACGATGGGTCGGAAAATTTTTATCGACGTGGTAGTGTTGGTGGCGAAAGTAAACGGCTATCAGGCGGAGCAGGCGAGCTCATCGATGGATGTTTCCGAGCTCAAGAAAAGGAGGAAGCCAAGCAACGGTTGGATCAAATGATTTTGGAGATTCAGATGACCTTAATTGGACTAATTTATACTGACCTCGGTGTAGCATGTTTCTACGATGGTGAGTGACTTCCTTTTCTCTCTTTCTTTTTTTTTTAAAAAAAAACTTTTAAATATGTCGTTGCTAACCAGGAAGTGAGACCGACAAATGGATAGGGGCACCCATTGTCCGCAGTGCCATTGAACGAGAATTAGACCAGCAGCAAGGGCTTCAAAGTGCAATCAAAGCAGGTCAAAATATGACGCTTAAATTAGATGCAGTGGGAACTACCGTCATTTCGAGGCGAAAATCGCGAGCCAGTCTAAGAAAACAAGACGAAAATGCTAGTAGCATGCCAGGAACAGGAATTGCGAAGTTCGATTTCGGTAAT
This sequence comes from Crinitomyces ghanaensis, assembly GCA_030581755.1. NCBI lineage: Eukaryota > Fungi > Ascomycota > Dipodascomycetes > Dipodascales > Trichomonascaceae > Crinitomyces > Crinitomyces ghanaensis. The sequence goes on from JAKTVX010000021.1 coordinate 119,735, forward strand.
GCATATTGCAAGTTGTTGGATCGACTTTCAGTAACGCCTTCTCCATTGCAAAAATTGAAGACGTTGCATGAACTAGAAATGCTAGTCGTAAGTTCGCTAAGCTCCAACAATGGCAATGGCCAGGTTATGGCGAACGGATTTAGTACTCCAGGATCAATCCATTCGCAAAGGACACGATCTCATAAACCGTCATTTAGCTCGGAGACAGTAGCCGGGGCGATGTCAATTAGAAGTATGGCACGGGCGACCAGCATCAACGGACTGACGAGCTTAGGCGAAGCCATTGCTACTGTGGAAGCCAGGCGAAGCTGCAGTGGGGGACAAGGACATTTTCCACTAGTTCCAAGGGTATCAATAACGGGAGGACCGGGTACCGATACTATTGCCGAAGAGCTTCGGCGAATATTCCGCAGTATTGGATCCCGCAGCAAGACTCTATTTCGCGATCTACAATTTATTGCAGCATTTGTCCCACCGCAAGTACTGGATCTTACGGATATGGGGAAAGCCTTTTGGGACGTAAGCTTGGCGGCGTTGTCATTTAAAGAAGAGATTCTGGGACTGGTCGTTGATTTTGCTGCTGAGATCTTTCAGTACAAAACAGGTATGATAGGTCCGTGTACAACCGGTTCTAGCGGAGGCGCAGGAAATAACGTCAGCAACAATGCACCAGCATCAGTCTCGATGGGAGATCAGGGCCTAGGCGTATTGCAACAATGGGGCCTTGCCGACTGTGCCTGGTTGTGGACAGTTGCTTCAAAAGAAGGAGATGTCGGGGGCCAGCGAGAATTGGCCATTATGCATATGTCGCATCCAGATTTGACGCCTATAACCTTGATTCCGTTTAGCAAGGTTGCTGATGTGTTTGGGCCCAGTATTTTAGAAGATTTCGGAAGGAAAACTCAAAGCCGTCATGACAAAGATAAATACGATCCAATTAGAATGGCTATTATCAAGCACTGGATGAGCAGTGCTGCAAGATATGGTGATGCGATAGCCGTGGAATACTTGAACCAACAAGGACCGTACTTAGTCTAGCCAGCTTAGCTTATGAATAATGATATAAGATATTTATTTGAAAATATACAATTATGAAAATTATAGTCAGTGTATATTATTAATTGTAAGTTCTGATTCATTTAGTGTTGATCCTCATTTCATTCAGCCGTGCGACGTAAATTTATAGACAACAACGGTTGAGGCTCAACCCAACTTCCTTTTGCACAAAACCGGACATGTCCAAATGTCTGTCACACAAATAACAGACACATTGGAAAAAATATTTTCGCGACCCAATGTTCCGCCACAGCTTGTGCAGTCGGCGACCTCATTAATAATGCAATCGCAACAGATTCGAGGACTCAAACCAGAGGAGCAGGCTGCCAGGCACATTGTATGTTGTCAGTTGGCTGGCGAACGATTAGGACCGGCATTGGGATTAGGCAACCCCAATGTTAAAGCAGTAGCTATACCTGTCCCACCTAGAGCATACAGTAATCTTGTAAGGATATTCCGTACGTCATTAAATGCGAATGGTGTGGATGCATCGTCCCCGGCTCGGCGAGGGGGAGGAGGGCGAGCGTCAACATCAGCGCCCTCGTGCCTATCCCCTGGTAGCAAAGTGACTAGGGAAGCGAGCACCACGGCGAGCAATCACAAGCCATTCGATTCGATCGCGAAAAGGAAGACAGTAGAAGAGTTACCAGAGACCCAACCTCCTTCAAAACGGAGGTCAATTGCAACCGCAACTCTTAGCGGGCCGCCTCCAGCGAAGCAACGCAGGGGAGTCGCTAAAGCTTCGGATCCCAAGAACGATGATATTATTGATCTTTGTGATGCCTTGGATCTGGACCAGTCTGCGGCAGAAGCCGTGGCTTATGGGTATGGATACTATAACAACCTCGTAAAGGATCGGTGGGGCCTATTATGCGGAATTGCATTCGTAGTTTGCCGTAAGACTCAGATGAATTTTGACGCAGATAATGTTATCAACAAAATCCTTAGGGTTCAACCTACGACTATGACGGAAGAACGGGTAGAGGAATGGATTACATGGGCAGATAAGATTGTTGCCCAGCAAACATGGGTGCGACGAATATCCTTGCCGTCAGAACGCCGTGCCAACGGCGTCCAAAGATATTCCAGTGGAGTGGGCAACATGATTACCAATGTGTTTTCATTCACGAGCGAACGGAAAAAACAAGAATACCAAGACTGGAAAGCCTACGTGCTGGAAAGAGTGCTTTAGGAAACTGGCGGACTGATATCCTAAGATGAATTAGTTCAAGCAATGGCAGCGGAATTGTGAACGTCGAAAAGTTTCACGAGAGCCATAATTATGATGACATTTGTATGTTGTTTACATCGAAGCATGAAACTTTCCCGTATGTACACCCCGAAGTTTCTGACCTATACCCTATCGGCTAAATAATAAATATAGAATTTTGACTGATTGATTTTGGGACCAGTGGAGATGGGAGTTCAACTTCGCGGATATTATATATATGGAGATAACGTAGTTTGCGGCACCGCGATCTCACATATATCCTTCACAAATACAAAGACAAGTTTCATGAACTAAATACAGGAATGATCGTTAACCTGGCCAAAGCCCTGGTTTCTTGCGTTGAAGGGGCGGTGTTGGATTTCGCAGCGCAGAGGCTTACTAAGACAAGAAGGGAGCGAAGGCATCGAAGAAAGTGAGACTAATTTAGACAGACGCATAGAAAAGGATATAAAATACCACCACCAGTAAGCATATATTTCTATTCAATCTGCATATTTTGCAGAACTTGTAGCAGGGAAGCGCATCAGTACGCCGTCTCCGGCTAGTTCATTCTCATTTTTCTCTTAAGAAACTCGCTGCACAGGACACGAATAAAACAGAAAAACAGCGACTAAATAACTAACAGAATATACATACATGCTTGTTTCTATATTTAATAGACACTTAAGTGTATTAGCGAAAAGTAATTTAGGATTTAAGCATGTGATATTAGCTTATTTTTAAACTTCGAAAATTTCATAAGTCAGTTTCACTAACAACTTACAGTTGACCGCCGCATTTTTCACTTTCACGATTTTTTCACTTGCAAGAACCACCATATTAGCGCGACCGTTAGCTCGGAGGAGTTTTTTAAACAGTATGGCAAACGGGAGCCTAAAACGTCGAGGAAGCAAGGTTATAAATAACAATGGAGTTAGATTGAATAGTGGCACTTGTAAACGAACCCGACTGGACACAGAGGACGAAGCTATAGTTGGTGGAGGAACTGCTAGAAATTCAGCAGTGCCGGGCATGGCTGTTGCAAGTTCTTCAAACACCGTGAATCTGAACGAAATTAAACAGCAGGAAAACGAGGACGTCGAAATGACGGCCGCCGACATGGAAGAATCGGAAATTGACGAGGCCGAGGAAGTGAGCTGCATCAAAGAAGCTAGCATCAGCAACGACAGCAATAATAACAACAGCGAAGAAAATCTTGGCGCAAGTGTTAATAATGCTAAAGTGACATCTAGTGCTAGCACACTGCTGAACGGTGCAGTGGAATCGGCGGAATGGCTGCAGACAACGGAACGAGTTGTTAAGAGTGTCGTATCGATCCAATTTGCAAACGTGACAAGCTTCGACACGGAGCCTGCATTGGTCAGTGAGGCGACGGGCTTTGTGGTAGACGCCGAGCGAGGCATAATCATGACGAATAGGCATGTGGTCGGATCTGGCCCTTTTGTGGGATACGCGGTGTTTGACAACCATGAGGAATGTGACGTCTGGCCAATATATCGGGATCCCGTTCATGACTTCGGCTTTCTGAAATTCAATCCCAAGAACATACGACACATGGCGGTGCAGGCTCTGGCGTTAAGACCCGAGCTGGCAAGAGTAGGATGTGAGATCCGTGTGGTGGGTAATGATGCCGGAGAAAAGCTGAGTATTTTGGCGGGCTTTATTAGTCGATTGGATAGAAATGCTCCATATTATGGTGATCTCACATACAATGACTTTAACATTGAATATATCCAGGCGGCGGCCGCGACATCGGGTGGATCCAGCGGATCGCCTGTTGTCAATATTGATGGCCAAGTAGTAGCACTGCAGGCTGGAGGCAGTACAAGTGCGTCTACTGATTTCTTCCTGCCATTGCATCGAGGTAAGCGAGCACTAGAGTTGATTCAGGCTGACGAGCCAGTGACGAGAGGCACCATTCAGACCCAGTGGTTGCTCAAGCCGTTTGATGAATGTAGAAGGCTGGGACTCAGCAGCGAGACAGAAAGAATTGCACGAAAACAGTTCCCTGATGCTATCGGACTGCTTGTTGCGGAAACTGTGTTGCCGGAGGGGCCAGCAGCCCCGCCAGGTGGGCACATGATTCGCGAGGGAGACTGTTTAGTGAGCATCAACGGGGAGCCAATTGGCAAATTTGCGCGCATGGATGAGATTCTCGACGACAACGTTGGTAAAGAAATTGAGATTGTCGTGGAACGCAGTGGAGAGCAGATTACGTCTATGATTCAGGTAGGTGACTTGCATGCCATCACTCCGGACAGGTTTGTGGATGTGGCCGGAGTCGTGGTGCATAACTTATCATATCAGGTAGCTCGTCTCTATTCGATCCCTGTAACGGGCGTATATCTGTCGGACGGCAGTGGATGGTTCCGTACAGAGCGGGGAGGCGAGGCCACGGGATGGATCATTGACGAAATTGACGACGAAGCCACTCCAAATTTGGATGCATTCATGAAGGTCATGGACCGTATTCCGGATGGTGACCGTGTGGCTATCCGATACAGACATGTCACGGACCTTTATACTGTGAAGAACAGTATTGTATATATTGACAGGCACTGGCGTCGAAATATGACGCTAGCGACTCGGAACGATAAAACCGGAGTGTGGGATTTTACGGAGATCACTCCTAAAGTATCAAGAAGGGAGATCACCGAAAGACAGAAGGCCAGATTTGCCCAAGTCAGACTTGAAACAGAGGGGTTGTCTAAACTAGCTCGCAGTTTCGTCAAGGTGTCCGCTCGGATGGCCGGACGGATTGAAGGATATTACTCAACGGCAATGGCGGAGTACGGGCTCGTACTAGATGCCGACCAGGGATATGTACTCGCCACCCGGTTCGTTGTTCCACATGACATGTGTGACGTTCATGTGACGGTGGCCGATTCAGTTATTGTGCCTGCACGAGTAGTGTTCCTCCATCCGTTGTACAATTTTGCAATTATAAAATATGATCCAAAACTGGTGGACGCACAGGTCGAAACTGCGAAGCTGGGGACTAAGTCGCTGAATCAGGGCCAAGCCGTGACGTTTATTGGCCATAACCATAATCACAAGATTGTGTCAGCCAAGACTCGAGTGACGGATATCTCCACAGTAGTTATTCCGCTCTCTCCGGACGTTGCACCGAGATATCGGGCTACAAATTTGGACTCGATTGCCGTAGACACTGCGTTAAGTGGAGACTCAGGATCGGGTGTACTAGCGGACGATGATGGTACAGTACGGGCAGTCTGGATGTCAATGCTGGGTGACACGACACCCAATGGACGAGATAAACAATACAGGCTGGCCCTGGATGTTGGCCATATTCGACACATTGTGGAAGATCTGCGAGAGGGAAAAACGCCGAACCCGCGATTCCTAGATGTAGAGGTACAAGCATTGTCGATTGCCCACGGACGAATCCGCGGAGTCTCTGAAGAATGGATTACCAAAGTGACGGATGCCAATCCTGAACGGCATCAACTGTTCAGTGTCGTGCGGGTGGCTAGTGGGGCAGCATCAGCACTCAAGGAGGGAGATGTGATATTGGCAGTCAATGACAGAGCGATTACGCGGACTATGGATCTCGACTTGAGCGAGAACCATCAAGAAGTCAGTGTGACACTTGTGCGCAACCGGAAAGAAATGACAGTTCAAGTTCCTACAGTGTCCACTAATGATTTGATCACAGACCGAGTCGTATCATGGTGTGGTATTGTGATGCATGCGCCTCACCACGCTGTACGTCAACAGCTGAAAACCACGCCGTCTGATGTATATGTGGCCGATAGTGTTCGAGGTTCACCTGCCAATATGTATAATATAGCGTCGACCTATTTCATCACACATGTGAACGGGTCTCCTACGCCGACGTTGGACAAATTCTTTGACGTTGTCAAAGAGATCCCAGATAATACATATGTCAAGCTGCGGGTCGTGACGTTTGACAATCTTCCGTGTGCTTGTTCTATTAAGACCAACTATCACTATTTCCCTACAAGCGAACGACGAAGGGACGCTAATGGAGTCTGGAAATCAACCGTTTATGAGGACGGTAAGGCAGTTGAGCCATGAATAACGAAAAGAATGACAAAAGAGGAAAAAAAAGATGAAGGACAGAAGAAAACAATAAAGTAGAAAAACAAGAATTCGCCCCGTATATAAAAGCACGGTTGAACCGAGCATAGCACTGCATATGACCGATACATAATCATAATAATAATTTAAGATCAGAATATAAAGGCAAGCTTTGTTCATTACAGTTAAGTAGGAAGATATTTACACATCATGCCATGGCGTTCATTATGGCAACAGGCTTTTGAGTTTGCCGTAGGCATCTGTTTTCGAAGCATAGACGTTACCGTTCAAAGGTCCTAGGACTTTGCTGCGAGACCAACCTACGTTTCCATGTCGTCGACCTGCTTGGCGCTGGTTAGTAATTACATGATGGATGATGCGTTGAACAGCAGACTTGAGTATGGCTGCAGAGTTGGCGGATTACTTACCCTTTTAAATCCTGATGCCATTTTTTTCCATCTTTTTGCTGCGCCCTTATGCGTCTTCATATGTGTCTTAAATGACCGAATGAAAGTCATTGTAAATGGGCTTTGAGCCCATGTTGTTGGCCGAAGCCCACTCCATAGAGATCCGAGCATGATTCGAGAAAGTCAGTTCCGGATGATGAAAAATTATGTAATCAATAAAAGGTTGTCTTCACAGTTTAAAACATTGGAAGTTTTTTAAAAACCTGTTGTTCTTTTTTTAAAAAAAGAAGAAATAAGGAAGCAGACAAGCAAGAAAAAGAAGGAGCAAATAAAAAAAAAGAATACCAAGACGACGTAAAACAAAACTGAGACGCGAAACGTTAAAAGCTTAATAAATAACCATTAGTATCACATTAGTACTCAAATTACAATTGTTCCGAAGCAGGTGTGCTCTTCGCAAAAACCTCTTCAGTGTGCTTCCAAGCCTTCTCTTGCATCTCAGGAGAGAGATACTTCAAGGACTTTTCCTTAACCGATCTCAACTTATTGTCGAGCAGGAAGGAACCCGACTTAAATTCGGGTCCGCTATAGCCTAAATAAAAAAACTTGTCGCCAGCATCGCTAGCGGATTCGCCGAAATACGTCATTACAGGGCTAAGTGGACCCCGGAGCCAGATTGGTAGTTCACGGCCAATACCAGTGTTGACAAGTCCAGGATAAGTGTGGCTGAAAGATATCTTGGGATACAATTTGGCAAATCTCTCAGTGGCCAGAGACGTGAAGGTGACAAAATGTTTGTTCACGTTACGCAGGCTATAATGATGTTTAAGACCTAAGTCATCCTCTATCAATGGGCCTTCGCTGCCGGCGGCCAGCACGTTAACCACACGAGAAGGTTCGTCAAGATCCGCGGCGGTTTCAAGCAAGGGCATCAACTTTTCGACAATTCTCCAACGGCTGTAATAATTGATGGTCATCTTTCGGTCGTTACCCTCACTGGTCTCTTGTCTGCCTGCCACAGTGAGATATCCAGTGGAGAGACACAACAGATTCACCTTAGACTCCTTGCTAGTGATCTCGCTGACCAATTTATCAGCCTCCTTAATTAATGTAAGATCATGAGCCAAGAAATACGCCTTAGCATCTTGATTGAGTTTCTCAATTTCTGCAATTGTCTTCTGGCCTGCAGTAGTATCGCGACCAACAATGTACAGGGTAGGTGACACAGTGTTTGCAGCAAAAGAATAAGCCGTATGTTGGCCAATTCCGCTTGTACCGCCTACGAAGACGCCCACAGGGTTAGTTGCCAAATTCTTTGCTTGGGAATTGGATGTGCGTACCGTGTCAAATGAGAATTTATTCATGTTGCCACCAAGTTGATTAACGAAGACAGTTGGTGGGAGCTCAACCTTACAACAAGGAACAAAGACGTTGCCCGGCAACAGGCGCGAGCACGTGCGGCGACGACATGTCCCTGCATGGAAATTCAGATATTATTATTATTATTATTATTAAATCTACATGCATACTGTATATCGGATGACGACGATTTAGCAAGACAGGACTCAATGAATTGTACAATATAGCCATTTATATATCTATCCATGGCTCAGTTTTGTCAATCTAGGTGAGCATCTACATTGTATGCAGGCGGCCCACAACCAAACTCGCGAAAATCACGACAATTGCATGTCGTGATCACACAGTTGGTAACTATAAAATGGGACCCCGTCTTTGTTACAGCCGAATTATTTAGTGATGGCTTTCGAATTGGGCGAACTTACATTTCGGGTTCCTGGACTCTTAGTAGACGAGCGACGAGGGCTCTTCGACCTTAAAAAATCATGCGTTACGGGGGCGAAAGTTGCTGAAACATCTACTATGTATTATTACTATGTTAGCGACATAATGGGATGTGTTTTAGATGTGCCGTTATTGGCAATTGAGTTTCGGGAGTACCATATTCCCTTCGAACCTGAGGCCAGGTACAGTGAGCAACACGTTATGGATAAGCTCGTTTCTATTGCGGAAATGAGGCGCTTGATGCATTTTGATTGTTCGCCGTCATTCTACGTTTATGTCGACCAGCGTTTCTTCCGCGCTCAGAAACAGGAGATTCGAATCTGGATTTTTCGTTTGGCCAATATCCAAGATCCTGTCAAAGTCGGTCGAGATGGCGCACAGAATCTCCAAGTGCAGTTTTTTGGAAGAATATTTCCGAATCGAGGTCAGGCTCAAAAGTGGCTTCAACACTGGCGGGTGTTGGCTATATTACTGGCAGCTAAAGATGCAATGATTGATAATAACGGCATCCGCATTCTTCCAGGATCCCCTGATTATCGGCACCGGCTGTGTTCTTTGTTTGCGCGAGTGCTAAGTCTTGTATTTGATTCCCAGGTCGCAGCAGAAAGAGCGACTTCTTATGTGGGGTTCATTTTGGATGGCACTTTTGATTTCGATTTTCAAGACGACTAGAAAGAATGTAAAATATAATAGTAGCAGAATAAATAGTATTGTTTATTATTTGAACTAATAATTTTCCTCAAAGCAGCTGCATCTGTGTGCCAGTGGCTTTATGTGTCTATGCTGACATCATTATGGCATAGAAGCCCTGCCTCAGACTGCTGCCGTTCTTGGGTCGTGCATCTGCACGTCCACCCTGATTGTGTTCAGGGTGTGTTTAGCGTTTTCCCAAACGGGATCCTATCCCATAAGTTTCGAAACCTCGGAAATAATATTGAGTCAATATTTAGTTATCAGGATTTCTCATTGTCTTTATCTGACCCAATTGAAAATGGAACTATCTCAACAAGAAAATAGGGCTTCTGATAGAGATCAGATAAACCAAGCGGTACAATGCCTTAATCACGCGATCAACACAAACGAATCATTCATTAACCAATTGTACGGCCCTAATAGAGAAAAGTGCCGAGAACAGATTGTGCAATGCCTTTCTTATCTGGAAAAAAAATGCAGCTTGGAAGAATTGGAAAAAGTTCTGAAACTCAAAAAATGGGAATTCGTCCAGACTGTTGAGATTGCTGCAAATATGGCGCGAAATTTGGAAACGGACGGCCGACCTGAATATATATTGAAGATTTGTAAAAACAAAATGAAAGACTATGAGCTTATATTCAGAGCATTATTGTCGGAAGTCAACTGCCGTGAAAGCGAGAAAGAAAAAACGGTAACTGACGGCATTGAATATTCCACTTTGAATGAAGCCGTAAGAATCGTGAACCGATGCTTGTGTCTTATGTCATGCAGTAAAAACGAAAAGGCTAATGCAAAAGCTAACGAAATGAACCAAGATGATGATGATATTGATATGTCTGATGTAGAAATTATTAGCGGGGTTGTATTAGAGGATAACAGCCAAAGAGATCACCGAAATCTTGTCATTTCGCCTATTGGTCATGGCATTGACTCGGTTGGTATAATGCCAAGAAGGCCAACCAGCTGTCCGAGTGTACCAATTCCTGCTTGTGTGGCTGCACCTAAAGCTAACGCGTTCAATGCGACAAGTCGTAAGCCATACATCGTCGCGGTTCACGCCAGTGGGGGGTTTTCTTGGGGCGGAAGAGAAAAGCACGATAAAAATGCTCGCTGGTTCACGGGAAAAATTTGCAAGAGAAACCATGAGCCCATTAAGAAGCGCGCCAGCGAGAATCGCCAACATAACGGTGAATCAGAGCGAACTGCGGTACGTCAACCGTATGACGACGATCCGATGGGCGAGTGCGATATTGAAAGATGGGAAATCAAACATCAATGTGCTCGCAAGGTATTGGACTTGACAGATGATCCGGAGGTTGCGGCTGTCGAGAAGCTTGACACCTTAAAGGCCGTAATGAGGTTCTTGTGAATCAATGGTTAGTATAGAAATAGATTAATAGATGCATTACTATGCTGATAGAGCAGTAAAAGTGGTGTTATAATGGCAAGAATGTATGCAGTACTATATACAGGCGGTGTGTTATTTTTTGTTTTCCTTCGAATCTGCTTGATTCAGAGCACCGCCGGCTTCGAAGGGAGCATCTTTTCGAGCGTCATCTAACATTGGCTTGATACCTTTTTCCTCTAGCGCCTTATGTACACAGGCCTGATATTTCATCCACAAGTCTTCGCACTCGTTGGTGATAGATTTGCCCTTAAGGAATTCTGGTTAGCGGAAACAATAGAAACAAGGAAAAAAGGAGAACGAGTCATACTTTCGGAATACCACAGATTGAAGCAGTCATCGTAAGCTCGTTTAGCATCTGTGCATTCGGGTGCAAAGCTGGCTGACATGATGTTGCCCATGGTGCAAGCCGCGGGGAAGAAACTTTAGTTATTACGACTTAAATGGGAATCGAGGAGAGCGTGAACTGTACCCGTATCTATATTAGTGAAAAAAAAAAAATAATAAAAAAAAGAAAGGATACATAAAACTGAACAAAAATAAAAGTCAACAGAATTACAAAGCAAAATGCATAGTATTTTCTACACAGTTGTTGAGTTAGCAAGAAGTCGGCGCTTATACCAGCCTTCGTAATAATCTGTAGTGGACCCATCAGGTTGTCCTTCACTTGTCTTATCTTTATAAAGTGGATCGCATTTCTGATTTTCACGCAATTTGCGGATCCGAGAAATCTCCCAGCCCGAAATGGCGTCTGGCACTTCGGACATAAAATCGAGCGTAGGCGAGCCAAATAGCACTTTGAATGCAAAACCGCAATAATTCTTCCCAGGTATATATCTCCAGGAGAGACAATCGTTTTGGCCCAAACAAGTCTCGCGGCAGTTCTCCACGCTAGACCATGGAGGATTCTTTTCGTCATATGGCCAGGTATTAGCACCGTCAGTATCAGGTCCCTTTTCCTTAACGAATACGACATCACTCGCGCCGTTATCCCAGTGTTCCATCCGATCAGTTATATAAGGCTGAAAAAAATCCAGATATATGTCTGACCAAGTAAGTTTACTTCTATCAGGTCCCCGCAGCTTTTCGTACTCCCAGAGAACCTCAATGTCGTGCGCAGTCACGTGATGGAATGACACCAATGGAGAGCACCATTCATCTTTACCAATATCTAATTGCCAATGAGGCTTGCCTTGGAAACGTGACCACACATTAGGATAAGTGTCTTTTCCATACGACATCTCCAGTTTTAATTTGTCTCTGAGCATTTCGGCCACCAGTGCGTCACCGCAACAAGTGTCAAAAGCTTTCTTCTCGTATTCCTGAACATATTCTGGATGAGCTCCAATTGTAAGCTCAAGTGCCTTGCGGGATAGCACTACGCAACTACCGCCGTGGGCAAACAATAAATCTCCCAGCATGGCTCCCGAGCCCATGTACAACGGCTTATTAGGATCTAGTTTATTGAGCCACGCCGTCAGGGTATCGATGAACATATAAGAGTCAGCGTCCTGGAAGACGAACCAATCGGACTGTGGCGACATACGATATGCATGGGCCAACATGGGGATATTCTTAAACTTGTCTAACTCCCAACCTCCTTTAATTTTGATGTTGGAGGGATCGGTCATGTACTCGGCATACAAGCTTTTCATTCTCCTGTATTTTTCAAAATCGCTTGACTCATATGTCGCTTTAGTTACATTTTCCAAAACATCAATTACCTCGTACCCACCAACAGATCCTGGCTTGTCCGAGTACAATGCGAAATTAGGCACCCGTGAAAGGGTGGTGAACAAATGTACCGGCAAACGTTTCCATAGAACGTCTGCTCCAGTTTTAATCATCAAAAATATCCTCTCAGAACCTGGAGCATAGTCTGCAGGAAGAGGTTGTTGCAAGTACCGACCAAGACTATTGAATTCGCCGGCATGTGGACTAGGAGGTCGAGGAGCCGGGGGATACGTATCCCGAAAGGTATCTGGGGTTCGCCATACGTCAAAGCTTTCGTACCGATGCCTCTGGTTCGGACGGAAATCTTTATTCCGGAAATGATGTAAACCATGGGGATGAGATTGGGCCCCATAGCCGTAAGATCCGTCACCGTACTTAGTAGATACTAGCATATGCCGTAGATCGAAATCAGAATCGGAACTGTACAAGATTCGAAATAAGGTCATTAGCGAAATAAATACCGAGGCAAGAAGGCCTATCATGAGGGCCGAGTTGGTCCATTTTCTGGAAGTCATTTGTGATCCTGGAAAAGACGAAAGACAATGAACGTAAATATCAAAATGGACAGCCCATGAAATGAAAACAAATTAAAGAAAAAATCCCTGCCCTTGGTGAAAGTCGACCGAAAAACTAAATAGACGATTATGCCCAGCTAACGGGGAATGTTACAATAATGCGAACTAATAGTAGGTGGATGGGCTTCTAGGTTCGAAAATGGGAATGCAATGGGTACGACTGGACTTCCTCTTTTTTTTAGTGCTAAGTTATTTTTTTGTTCGTATCTTTTCTTTTTTTGTCGATTTACCTTGTCCTGCGTGGTACGGGGCCGTTGAACTATTTTTGTCTTAGTTCGTACGATGATCTTGCTACTGGGCCTACAGGTATAATAAAACTTGATGCCAGATCGATTAAGAAAGTCGACCAAAAATAAGAGCTATCTAAAAAAGAAAAGAAAAAAGAGGTAAAATAGATTAGAGGGTGAAACCAATAAGCCAAAACGCCGGTAGTTTATGGCAGAAATTGCAAGTAGCACAGAGTTAGTAAGTGATTTTAAATTTAGCGATTTTCTCCATACTCTGTAATTGTGGGTCCACGGTATGCGGCGTCCAGGGCCGACATGCCAGGTGCGCGCATTCAAGCTTCCAATTTGGCTACCATGTTAAGTTGCTTTTTTTAGATATGCATGCCAAGATCGCAAAGGACGACAAAGTTGAAGCAGAATGGAATGTGATAAAATAAATGGCTGGGCTGTAACCTCCCTAAGATGGAGAGCCAAGAAAAGGAGCGAGTTCTGCAGATAACCGAGAACCGAGTTATCGGGCTTTCAAATCTGGCATAGCTTGTGATAATGCTGAGGCCGCCCCTCGTGCAGGTTCTCTCCCTGGACCAGTAACAATGAAGCAATATATCAATATGGCTGATGCCATATTGGACAAGGTTAGCTCATACTTGACATATAGTTCGGGACCAATTGGATAGATCTGCGGAAATATTCGGCCTCAGGCTGCCCATGCAGGTTGTCCAGCAAGCATTCAGCCTGGGATAAATAGGCATGGCAATTGACGGCGGACTTGATCAAAATCGTCATGCATTCCTTTCATCCTAAAAATAAAAATAAAAATAAAAAAGAAAAACAAAAACACAACAGAGTTATGTCGTTTGTGGAAGACGGAGGTCATCAATTGTTGTTCGTGACTTAAGACGCGCAATTGGCCCTAGTATTTGCCGTCTTTACGGCTGACAGCTATTTTTGAAGTTTGCCCTCACGGTCGCTTCGGAGATCGGTATTTTGAAATTGTTCTGCTAGCCGTGACGAGTCTTGAATAGTTTGGCCATGCACCTATGCCCGCACGGCATCTAGGTGGAGGCACATGGAGGCATTCTTCATTATGCTTCGTCCAACCGTCCAACGGATGTTTCCTTTAAACCAGTTGATGAAGGTGTATGAATTATTTGCTATGGTCGACGGTTACGGAACTGGCTGGAAACTATTTGAGGAATATATATTGTCAAAATCTAATATCAAAAGGCGCCTATGACATCTACTACATATATATAGTACGAACTGAATACGAGTCAATTGACTTGAGAATTAGGGGAAGATTTGTTAGAAACAACGCCAAGGCGCCAAGAAAATCAAGTTATGTATAGCCATCCTGTAAACCATTAATAAAAAGCTGGTGTCTTAGATGCCGGACGCGTTTGTGTTTAATCTTCCGGTTGTTATTAATAGCGGTCCACTCCATGCTGTCGACTCATGCACGGGCAGGCACGGCACCAGAGTGCGCGCGGCTGATACATAGAGTAAATTTAACGGAGGACACTTGATACATCATTCAGATGCTAGATAAGAACTTGCTTTTTCTAAAAAAAATTCAAGCAATTCTTGTTGGTTTGCCATTTAAAAGAAGAGAGGTTGCATGAAAAGTTGCATAAATAATCATAATCGATTGTGACGTCAAATTGGTTTTCTGTGTATCATGTAAATGAAAAACCATAATTAGCTAATAAGGAATTCAATCTTTTCTTGCTTTGAGACCAAGCCTTAAGAGATAAATGATTTCATGAAAGGAAAAGACTGAATGGTTATTTACAGAAATGGCTCCTTGGTAGCATCCTTGCGCAGTTGAAAACATAAACAAGAATTTTGACCGGAAGCGCGACTGAGGACATAGGACCTCACTTGATTCGAATGTTTTATGAATAATACTTGCACTACAGTAGATGCAATACATGTAAAGTAGATTCTGACTCAAGCCTTAGGTTACGTTGCACTCGTGACGTCAGCTAACTGTGCATTGTCTTACGTTAGAAACAATCGTTTGCATTTCTCTTGCATTTGTCAAGGCCATGCACATGGAAAACGGTTAACTCAGTTTAATAGCCGCAGCTGTCAACATTGTAATTGGGGCAAAAATTTGTCCTTGGCGCGTGTCGCTTTTTAATTACTTCGGACTCGTTTGGGTAATTGATTGATGGGATTTAAAGTTCAGCCGCATTTGGGAGCCTACACAGCCCCGGGCGTGCCATGTTGGGACAAGGTTATCACTAACGAGGACCGCAAGGATCCAGTTAGCGGACCTAATGAATCTGATATGCATGAAGGAGGAGTACATTCAGTTTTAGATGCATGCCAAGACGTATGGTATTCCAGTGATCAATGTGAGTTTATTCGGAGCCATTGCGCTGATGTATCAATTGGAGCCATAAATTATCTCGAGGCATATTACTGTCTGGCGTCATCTTCATCCACCAAACAGTTGATAGTTATTGTGCTTATAGTATTATGGCTTTTATGTTTATTTATGACAATTGGCATGGCTGCCTATGATTACTTATGTCCCAACATTAATACAATAGCAGCTCAGTTGGGAATGGCCGAGAGCCTGATTGGCGTCACATTTTTGGCATTTGGTAATGGAGCACCTGACTTATTTTCCACATATGCTGCCGTCAAGTCCGGCAGTGGATCGTTGGCAATTGGGGAGCTGATTGGTGCAGGATCCTTTATAATTGCCGTAGTTGTAGGCTCAATGGCAGTTGTGCGACCATTTCGAGTGTCTAAACGATCGTTCCTGAGAGACAGTATATTCTTTATAGTGTCACTTGTATTTCTGGTACTGGTGATCATGGACGGTAAATTGCAGAGCTGGGAATGCTTGGTCCTGTTGGCCTTATATGCGGTCTACGTGGCTCTTGCGGTGTCGATGCAGTGGTACTATACACGTCGACATCGGCAAGTGGTGAGGGACCTCGTCGCTCGGGATTTTTATACTGCAGCTGGGGAAGAACATGAATTGCCCGAAGATGAGGAGTCTGCTGCCGACTCTAGCGCACCGCTGCTGGCAGCCCCAGATTTTGGGCTGCTAGAACGGCAGGATGAACGAGAAGCCAGGGCGGACTACAATGAATTTAATGAACTAGACAACTATTTAGAGTCACAAGAAATGTATGCCGAAATTACTCGCAACATGCGGATGAACAAGCGACACCACCATCATAGATCATTTTCCCACACGATGCTGCATAGTCCTCGAAGTACGCGTAGTGGGTCTGGAGCATCGCGCGAGACATCAGCTGGCCCAATCGCACCAGTGAGGGCATCTCTACTCAGTGCTATGGAGTTTCATGATCTGGTACAGAGTCTCAAGGACAGTCGGACAAAAGGACCATATTCGCTTATGAGGCGCCCGTTGTCGCCGCCTAATACATATCGTCGCAGCAGCTCATATAATGAATTTCAGGGACCATCAGGGTCATCGCCGTCGAAGCACACAATAAGGACGGGTAGTGAAGGCGAGAATAGTCGTTCCTTCATGCAAACCCAGGTGAATAGCCCCTCACTAAAGCCCCCCGCATCCCATTTTCAGCATCCTGCTTCATTATCGGACGAGAATCTTGCACTTCGACCGGTATCCAGTGCGCCAATAGAGACACGAGCGGCAGCAGAAACAGGATCAATACCTCTTAGGATCGATACTCGAAGTCCGTTGATGCCGAGTCCGCTTGGTCAGAATGTGGTTGAATTTGAAGATATGCATATGCACCAGGGGGTATCTGCACGGCGAATGCTGAGACTTTTATATGAAAAGACTGCCGAATCGGCCTCATTACCTGAGGTGATTTCAACTTTGCTTCCATCTTTTGTAGATTTGAAGTCGAAAACGTGGTTGAGTGTGACCTCTGCAGTAGTCTCTGCACCATTTGTATTTTTACTAACCTTGACGGTCCCGGTATACGAGTCTGATCGTATTGACAATGAATTAGACATGGACATTGATAACCGCATTGAGGAAGTATTCGAGGATGATGAAGAAGTCGGCGAAAACGGTGAGATTATTCGCGACTGCTTGCAGCCTCCATTGTGGCTACATGTAGTTCAAGCGATAGTGACTCCAATTGCAACTGTGATTTTATTGCGAGGATCTTTGCTGCGACCAAAAGATCTTGCATTTTGTGGACTAGCGACATTTGGATGGCTGGCAATGACGATAACAGTTGCGATTCCTCAACAAAAATTCCAATTTGTTTCGTTCATTGGGTTTATTGTATCGGTTCTCTGGATCTCTAATATCGCTACTGAGGTTGTGGCAGTGCTTAAAGCGGTGGGAATTATTTTCAATGTTCCCGAAGCGATATTGGGACTTACGATATTTGCCGTAGGCAATTCATTGGGGGATTTTATTGGAAATATCACTATTGCCAACATGGGATTCCCTACTATGGCATTATCGGCGTGTTTTGGAGGTCCGCTATTAAACACATTGGTAGGCATTGGAGTTTCATGTTTGGTTGTATTGATTCAGCGTCCCGACACCGGATACCATATTGACATTTCACGTACACTAACAGTTTCTGGGATTACGCTTCTTCTGACCCTTTTGTTTCTGCTTGTGGCAGTCCCATTGAATGATTGGCACATGTCTAGAAAGATTGGGTTTGTCACCATAGTATTTTGGTTGGCCTCTACGTCCATTAATGTAGTCATGGATGTGTGGTTGGGAGATGAGTAATAAATATTGTAATTTGATTTTGAAATATTCCTCTTTTGTTTGTTTGGAAAAAAGAAAGCATTCTATTAATACATGATAAAATAATTCTATTAAATTAGCTAATAAATTAAACTCGTTACTGTGCGTGAACCAAACGATCCAGCTTGATATAATCAGCCAGCGCACCAGAATCTTGGCTAGCCAAATAGGCCAAGTAAATGTGTGACAAGCTTTTCACATCCTGGGATTGAATACCGCTCGTCCGCATGGAATCAAATACCTCGCGGATATTTTCAGGATCCATCCGATGATCAATGACAAACTGCAGAAAATGTCTCCAAAACCGGGGGCTTTCAGCACATAATGAGGCAGCTTCTTTAGAATATAGTTGCTGAGCAATGTTCAGGCCATCCCGTTGGCCAAGATGCATGGTTGCCAGCTCGATTACGAGTTGGGAGCGTTCGTCGGCATTAAAAGCATAAGAACGCACATTGTCGACATCCATGGAACCTACCTCGGTCTTCACCTCTAATAATGATCTTAAGTACTTTGCTCCCGACATACTTTCCACTCTATTCTTCAGGTGTGCCAAGTATATTATACATTCTAGACAACCAGGCAGATCTACCAGTACATTTTCACATATCTGGAGAGCAGCGGGAACCTGACCTAAATAAACTTTCAATCGTGCATAGTACAACCGAGCGTTCGGTCTACCGACGGGCAGGACCAAACAAGCTCGTCGTAACACGTTCTCGGCTTCAATGATCATATTGCTGGCCATAAGCCATCGGACATAGCGAAGCCAAAATTCCTGATCTAAAGCGGTAGCTAGTATAGCGCGTTCATATAGCAAGCTTAAATAGGAAGGGTTACCCTCGATTTCGGAGAAATCAAGATATCTTCTCCAGGCCACCCTATCGGATTCAGAATTGTACACTACATCGAAATAATGACGGCGGATAGCTGATTCGAATGGGAACCGTTTAGCCACAGCAGTCTGAGTTTCCACATATAGATTATAATGATAGTTAACAATCCTATCCTTGAGGTCATCGTCGTTGGTACGCACATGAGAATCATTGATAGTCTCCCTTTCATTTTCTAATTCTAATTCGTATTCGGCTCGAAACTGCTGGATAGTATGAGCCGGCGCTTGATACTCTAACGGGATGCTATTCTGTTCAATCATACGGAAAAACATTTCGAAATATTTAGCATATTGGTGAAGAGGTATCTGGATGATGCGCAGCAGCAAAGCGGCTAATGATTCGGACGATCCATTTCGCTTCTCGAACTCTATGAAATGATCCCAGAACATATGGGCCAGAAAATGATTGCCAACATATTGAGCACCTTGTTCCAATATAGTGCGGGCAGCTTCATCATCGCTCACGTTGGTTTTAACAGTAAACTCAGCATAAGCAGCCCATATTTGAATACTATAAGGAACGGATCCTATAGCCTTCACATAGATGGCTTGAGCCTTTTCTGTCTCACCGAGTTTGAACTCCCATCGCGCATAACGGATCCAGTAGTTTTCGAGTAAGGGAAATTGAAGTAATATATTATCATAGGTGAATCGGAAAAGCTGGAGGGTATATTGAGAAGACGCCTTGCAAAGGCCAACATTTTTCTTATTCTTGCTAGTGCCCGCAGTATTGACGTCGCCAGATTCAATGCATTCCACAAGATCTTGCCAAAGGTCGAGGTTATCAGGATGAGACTCGATCTGTTTGTAGATCAAATTCCATTTTTCCATCGCTGGATAAGGTTCGCAGTACGGACTGGCTGCGAAGTGAACTGGTAATAACAAGAACAGGCAGGGAATAAGTGTTAGGAGAAAAAAAACAAAAGCAAGAACAAGAAATCAAGAAAAAGAATGGAAGTAGACAAGAAGAGGGCCAATTGAATGACAAACGTCTATATATATGCGCAAAAAGGCCGAAGGGAGAAACAGCAACGGCAATAAAAGCAAGAAGAGAAAGAAGAGGAACCGTGATAGAAAAACAATTAAATAGTCTAAACTAAAAAATGGGTTCCGTAACGGAATAACTATCCTGGCTTATCAAGACCATATTTCCGTGAGCAGACAAAAGTTTCATACTGTGCTTATGAAGGATAAGGTTGATAATCATGCCTGCACTCGATACCAACGGTTTCCATGCCAGGCTTAGGGTGTGACAGAAAGAGGAAACAAATAGTAGATCCGTAGTAGTAGGACTCGTCTTTCTGAAGAACTTCTTTTTTATATTTCTTACGATGACCTTAATATAAAAACCATGCCGTGAGAGATAATTCGTCGTCCTCACCGAGGATCAGGCTAGGAGGTGGCCACTAATTTTAATTTCAATTATCTTACAAACAATTCAAGTTTCGTGCGTGCGAAATCGATGTCCAGAACCTTAAAACGTTATTTTTGCCGCCTACATAAAATAATCTGCGGCGACTATCAGATGACCGTCTGGATGCCGTTGGATAACAGCACGAAGGGAAAAAAAACATAAAACGAAGGATAGAAAGGCATAAGTAAATAATAAGCTAATATTCTTGGCAATAAATAGCAACTCACTCGATTCGGTCCAGCAGAAATGCAGGAGTCCATGATTTCGATCGTTTTCTGTGACCGAATTTGGGATCTGCGTTTGTGTGAGATATTATTCCGTTATAACAAGATTCCGAGATATGTTCTATGCTTGTCGCAGAATTTCTGTGGGGTTACGCCGCACGGTGAAAATTTCTAACCGGGTAATTCTATGGTCCGAGAATAATTAATTAGCACGTTATTGGCGGGGAAGGGGCAGCTCCAACTATCATGGAATCACCGACTATTGAAGATATTCGGAATTCCGAGGCGGACCGATATGACAACGAGGTTGAGGAGAAGAAGCCCAAGATCTTTGTAGGGGGACGAAAGTCCAAACTTGCAGTAGTGCAATCTCGGTATGTTGCAAACTGTCTGCGGGACGTCCATCCTGGACTTAATTTTCCAGTGATTGCTATTTCGACATTGGGGGACAAGAACTATGACAAGCCGCTGTATTCATTTGGAGGGAAGGCGTTGTGGACTAAGGAGTTGGAGACTTTATTATTACGCAAAGTCGAAGGATTCGAGCAAGTTGATATGGTAGTGCATTCTCTAAAGGACATGCCTACGACGTTACCCGAGGGGTGCACCTTGGGAGCTATAACCAAGCGAGAGGACCCACGTGATGCAGTGGTGATGAGCGCCGGATCACAATATAAATATTTAAGAGAGTTGCCTGACGGGAGTGTAGTGGGCACGTCGTCTATCCGACGATCTGCCCAGCTGAAAAGAAGCTATCCAAAACTTAAATTTGAGAGCGTCAGAGGAACAGTGCAGACAAGAATAGACAAATGCGACGACCCAGAGACGCCGTATGCATGCATTATTCTGGCGGCGGCTGGGCTGACCAGACTAGGTTTGGAAGGTCGAATCTCAAGTTATCTCGAGAGTCCCGATATGTACTATGCAGTAGGACAAGGTGCGTTAGGGGTGGAGATCCGGACCGGTGATGAGCGAGTGAAGAAGCTTGTAGACCGGATTAATCATCGACCTACGAGCATGTGTTGTCTTGCGGAACGGGCGCTGATGAGAAGTCTTGAAGGCGGATGCTCGGTACCCATTGGGGTAGAGAGCAAGTTTGACACGCATACATCGATTTTGACAATTAGTGGAATCGTTGTCAGTGTGGATGGTACAGAAGCAGTGGAAGGAACCGTATCAGGTCAGGTATTTACTGACAGTGATGCAGATCAACTTGGAATTGACCTTGCAGATGATCTCCGGGCAAAGGGCGCCAAGAAAATTTTGGACGAGATTGAGTTGGATAGAATTGAGTAGTGGCATAGTATTCCAACGGTATATATTCAGGAGTTTTATTACGTTGAAGGAACAATTTAAATTATTAGCACATTGACCGTAGAAAGAATTTAAATTATTAGCATATTGACAGTGAGTAGGAAATATTATATGTCTTTTGTTTTGTTTACTTCTCTTTTTTTTCTTTTTTTTCTTTGATGTTTCTAAGCTGTATGATTTCGTGGTTCGCCCCGTAACTTTTAGTTCGCGCCCGTGAAGTTCATGAACTTGTGCCCTTAAAGTTATACCGTCTTGCTAACTAACGAACTAACTAGCTAAGTTATGAAGAGAAAACCGGCCAGAATACAAAAGGACCCGGAGACAGTTGATCCAGATGAGAGACCGCCTCAAAATGGTACGGTATTTAATATCTGGTATTTGAAATGGAGTGGCGGAGACCGCGAAGGAGGGGATCACCGTAAGGCTGAAGGACGTTGCCAAATTGGACGAGACAGCGGATATACCCGGGCAGATAAACAACCTGGAGGCTATATTTGTCTTTACTTCGCGCGAGGAATGTGCATTAATGGGAAAAAGTGCGAGTTTCTGCATAGACTGCCAAATGACGAGGATACACATATACATGGGACGGCGAATGTAGATTGCTTTGGGCGTGACAAGTTTGCCGATTACCGAGACGATATGGGGGGAGTTGGATCCTTTTTAAGGCATAATCGAACATTATACATTGGACAAATAGCCGTTACCGATAATATGGAGGAAATAGTATCGAGACATTTTTCAGAGTGGGGAAAGATTGAGCGGATTCGGGTATTGAATAATCGAGGCGTAGCATTCGTGACATACGTGAATGAAGCCAGTGCGCAGTTTGCTAAAGAGGCGATGGCACATCAGTCATTGGACAATGACGAAGTATTAAGTGTGAGGTGGGCGATTGAGGATCCAAATCCGCGCGCGCAGAAGCGAGAACAACGGAGGATTCAAGAGCAGGCAGCAGAAGTGATACGGAAATCAATACCGGAAAGCATATTGGCCGAAATAGAAGGAAGGAGTGTTAAGAGGCAGAGGACTGCCTTGGAAGACTACAAAGGAGTGATTATGGGCTCGGAATACCAAGATGATGAAAAGGAGCTGATGCAAGAAGAAAAACACGATGACGAATCACCAGCAAATAAATGGCTAAGTGAAGGGACAGAAAACGATGTTAAGATTGGCGCCGAAAGATCTCGAGGATTGATATCGACTGCGACATTAAAAGAGCTGCATAGACTCGGTAGGATGCAAGAGGATGACAACTTGACGGAGCCCGAGCGGAAGCTTGGTGTGGATGTTAGCAGTAATGTACAAGGACGAGCACTCGTCGACTATGATAGTGACTAATAGAAGATATTTATTAAGTTAGTTAAATAGTTGTATTTACACGTTCGGCGTAGCATTTCGTAGCACATTAGGGAGGGCGCCCTTTCTTGGACTCTTTTGCAAAAACTGCTTGAAGTCGTAGAAGAGATCATGATCATCGTCACCGATAAATGTCACCGCAACGCCAGACCGACCAGCACGCCCGGTCCGGCCAATACGATGAGTGTACGCGTCGATGGATTTAGCCATATAAAAATTGACCACAAGTGATACATTAGGCACATCAATACCACGGCCTGCCACATCGGTGGCTACTAAACATTTGATATGACCAGAGCGCAATTGGGATAAGGCAGCTTCTCTTTGGTCCTGGGATTTGCCTCCATGCATGACGGCACAGGACCAGCCTGCCGACTGGAGAGCGGCGGCCACGTAATCACACTGACGCTGGCGGTTGACAAACACAATGATTGGCGAGCGAAAAGATTGTATGATATGAAGCATGCGTTTTTTGCGCTGCTCATCAGTGCTAGTGCCTTCGAAGTATTCCACCCGTTGTTCGACTCTATCAGTAGCTTGGCCCACATTGCCAATAGTGATATAGCCCGCATCGGGAGAAATATATGTTTGAGCTATTTGGTCAATAGACTTGGGCCAAGTCGCAGTATACATCATAGTCCTCCGTCGAGGAGTACCAGAGACAGAGTCGGCAGCACTACTAACACTAATGTCATTACTGCTGGGCAATGCTTCCAGCACCTTCGTTAGTTGCGCCTCAAAACCTAGGTCAATCATGCGATCAGCTTCATCTAAAACGACATAGAAACAGTTGTCAAGACCTAATATGTGCCTCTCTAAGGCGTCCAGCAGTCTTCCAGGCGTCGCAATTACTATTTCCGCCATGCCAGAGCCAACACCAGCGGTACCGTTAGCATCATATGCAGCATTTCCTTGTAACTTCCAGGCCTGTTCTTCTATATTGTGGCCGCCGACTAGGGATACGCAGCGCAGGCCCAAAGGGTTGCAAAACTTTTGAGATTCTGATTCGATTTGCTGAGCCAGCTCACGTGTAGGTGCTAATACTAGGGCCAGCGGACTAACATCTTTGAAGGGACGCTGATGCTGGCCGTCGTCATATTGCAAATCCAAGATGTAAGATATCATGGGTACCACAAAACTGGCAGTCTTGCCTGAACCAGTTTCAGCAACACCAATCACGTCGCGTCCTGCCATGGCTATAGGTATTGCGGCGCGCTGAATGGACGTTGGCTCCCTGTAGCCCAGTCGGTCAATTGTTTGCAATAGCGCGGACGGGATATCACTTTCCTGCCATGAACGCAAGGGATGCGGTAAGTCGGCATTGTCTTTAGTATTGCATTTTACGGTTATACGGAAGTCTTCTCTAAAAATTCGCCAGTCGCGCTCTTTCATAGAGGATAGCGGCTTTTTTGACCAATGGACGTCATCCAAAGAAGGATTCGGTGATCTCCTAGTTGCAAGCATCTCGCGTCTCTGTTTCCGCAACGCAGCGGTAGTACCACTGTCCGTCAGACTACTGCCTGTGGTGCTTGTAGTTGTTGTGGCGTACAAGTCATCAGAGTCATTGAACGTATCCTCAGAAGCATCCCATTCAAAAGAAAATTTGTTCCGTCTACGTTTCGACTGTCTAATTAAGCTGCCATTATGGGTACTGCCATTATTATCATTCTGGCCGTGGCCATTGTCATCATCATGTAGTCGTTTGCGCGGGGCTATCACATGGGCTGCCTTTGGAGTTGCTGGTATTGGAGTCGCCGTCTCCAAAGAAGAAGAGATTGCCTGATGATCTGCTGATGCGGAGCTTTCCTTGGCCCTCTTACTCTTAGGGACAAAGCGGACTGTTGCTTTGGCATCTTCCAGCCGCTTCTTTTTCACCAAATCCTCTACTGACAGTGGGATCATAACTAACTCTAAGTTATTCCCCAACCTGACAATACAACTAATAGTACAGTAATCCTAACACACTAACAATGGATGACATTGACATGAAGACGCCAGAGCTGCAAAGCGAGTCACGAGCGGAGATGGATAGAGCAGTAGTTGATGGTGAGTGATTTTTGCGTCTTTTTTTTTTCGCCTCTCTCTTCTCTTCGAAATTAGGACGAACGCTAACAAGATATCAAACAAAACTTTTTGTATTTGGAAAAAGCTGTGACCTCATTTGATCCCCGATTTACCCTTAAGGTACTGAGGGGATTGCCGTCTTTGAGAAAGCGGGTTGATGCATCGAGTTTGGTTGAAGTAGTTGAGGTGACGTATCCTCAAGGGAAACTTCGCGATGAATTATTGGAAGTCATTGGAAATTCGAAGGGCGATATTCGCATGAGTGGGGCTGCGGCCAATTCATCATCATCGATACTTCCTGAAATCGACACCTATGTTCATCTTCTTATCTTGGTATGGCTTCTCAATGGAAAGGATTCATATGACCCGACTAAGGCCAACATCAAGGTGGCGTCCGTGTTCGCTCAACACTGCGTAGATCGTCTCAAAGGCCACAATCGCCGCAGCATAGATTATTTGGCAGCCAAAGTGTGGTTTTATTATTCGCGATGTGCAGAATTGTCCGATCAATTGGCGGCGATTGTGCCTCTATTGTTAAGTGCGTTGCGTACCGCCACTCTCAGACATGATGCCGAAACTCAAGCTTCACTTATTACTTTACTGCTGCGCAATTATTTGGCTTCTCATAAAGTTTCTCAGGCGGCCAATCTCGTGGCTAAAACGGTGTTCCCTGACTCTGCATCTAATGCTTTAGCCGCGCGTTATTTCTATTACTTGGGCCGCATTTCAGCCATCCAGTTAGATTATTCGTCGGCGCATGATCAAATCACGGCGGCCGTGAGGAAAGCTCCTCAGACCCCACAAGCTCTAGGGTTCCTGCAGGCAGCTCACAAGCTGCGTATCGTGGTTGAACTTCTTATGGGTGACATTCCAGACCGTGCGACATTCCGTGATAAGACATTTGAACGATCGCTGTTGCCTTATCTGGATGTTACCAAAGCTGTCAGACTAGGAGATCTTGCGCAGTTTTCTGAAACATTGGCCAAACATGAACGTACGCTAAAGCGGGACAACACGTTTACACTTGTTCTTCGATTGAGACAAAATGTTATCAAGACGGGCATCCGCATTATGAGCTTGACATATTCGAAAATTAGTCTACGGGACATCTGTGTGCGACTCCATTTGGGTAGCGAGGAATCTGCAGAATATGTAGTGGCCAAGGCTATTCGAGATGGGGTTATTGATGCTACAATCAATCATGAAAAGGGATACATGAAGTCCAAAGAAGTCTTGGATGTATATTCATCAAGTGAGCCGCAGGCCACGTTGCACGAACGTATCAAGTTCTGCATTTCTTTGCACAATGACAGTGTCAAGTCGATGCGATATTTGATGAATGACCATAGATTGGATCTCAAGTCCGTGGAAGAAGCTCGCGAGCGGGAAAAGGAGTTGGCGACTGAGATTCAAGAGAGTTCAGATATCGATGATGAAGATGCCGATTTTGATATATAAGAGATGTGTGCAGAGGGTACGTGAGGTCAGAAAAGAGCGAATCATTATATAAATGAATAAATGAATTAAAAAAAACTATTAAAGTATGTAATACATTACCTTTTTTATTTTAATGCATTCTTTTGTTTGTTTTGTTTTGTTTTGGGTTTTTTTTTTTTTTTTTTTTTTTTTTTTCAGTTGTAGTACCATGTTCCATGCGGAAGAAATACGTGCCTGCCGCACGCTGCAATTTGGTGAACTTCATGTCCATCACATTAAATCCACAGACCCAACCTGAGGACAACAATGATAACTTGCCACTAGGGGAATTGATCCCGCGCATTATTGGAGAGCGTGGCTCCTTTGCTAGAATTACAGAGGAATCATTATTGCAGGAGATTCAAGGGCAGGCCGTAGCGGTGGATGAGAGTCGCGAAAAAGATGTCCAAGATAATCAAGAGAATGAAGCAATTCAAGAGGATAACAACCCCCCTTCATTTCAAAAAACGCGACAAGAACTGGTCGAACTGGTGCAATCCGCGCAAAATGAGGCCGCCTTGTCTCTGGACCTCGTAGCTCTGCTCATCTCGAGCATACGGCAGTCTGCAGGCAAGACATCCATGTCTGGATTCTTAAAAGAGCGTGTGCCAGTAGGATCATTGGGAGCAGATAAATTGGCTACTGCGAGTGTGGATGAAGATCCGCAATTGGCCACAGGATGGAAAATCATGGCGCTCAAGGAAGCCAGCCAGAAATTGAGCGATAGTGCGGAACGACTCAATTACGAAATCCGGAGAGAAAATCGATATTGGAGTCAAGTATTCGATACAGTTAAGTCTGGAGAGACCTTATTTAAAATACGACGGGGTGAGTCATCACGAGGAGTTGGCATTAAATATGGATTTGCGGATAGCGGCAGCGAGTATCGGGACAGGGGCATAGGAACGATTAAGCGGAACAAGCAGGATGGAAGAATGGAGTTTATGAGCGGGCGATCGAAGACGTCAGCGAAAGCAGTGAGCGTAAATGTATACAGTTTAGTGTCGGGGGAAAAAGTCAAAGTGAGTCAATCTACTCCGTTAGCTTTAACTGGATGGCGTACCCATGAGACTAGCGATGAGCCTGTTTCTGGTTTCAAAGACCTTGACTCGCAAACAGATAACGACAATAATTATGATGACCAAAAAGACAACGATTATGAGATGCAGGAAGCTTGTGTGCAGAACGAAATAAAAGATGCTCGTTCATTGCTGTTTGAGGAAGAATTATTCTACGAAATGGTTCGAGAAGTGCGGCCGTTGGGGGCATATAAGATGGAGATTGTAGGTGGCAAGATCGTGGTGACACTTGTGGACGAAATAATTGAGATCGAGTATTCTGAAATAGAGTCGCAGCGGAATCCAGAGACTGGTCCAGCAATGGGAAGTAATCGCCGGGCTGATTTAATTGCATTGTGCCTACGACTATTATTATGTTATACACATGAACGAAACTTAGAACGCAAACATCTGCCTCCTAAACCAATAAGCTCGACGGACAAGCAAAGCGGTGGTACATTGCGGGCGTTTATTCTGCGTCCGCTGGTTGCGCATCTGCAGCATCGTAAGATGGTGACGCGAGTCCAACGGTTGTTAGAAATGAGTTTTGAGAGCGACGTCGAAATCGAGATGGAGAGCAACACGGCTACGACAACAAGCGACAAAGATACAAATAATGATATGACTCCGAGCACAAATATAATGACTGCGACGACTACCATGCCAACAGCAACAACAGCGGCTAGCTCGTCGTCGCATCTTGGCAAGCTTTTGACCATGCCACGGACTTGCTTCCAAGTGAAAACATCTAGATGTAGGATTCAAATTGTAGTGGGATCACCATTTCAGACAAATAATCCAGTATACATGGTTACGGCCAAACGCGACAAATTAGAATCAAATATGGAATTCTACGAGCTAGGAGAATTAGAACACTGGCTAACGTGGTTTGCCAGTAATAATACATAACTGCTAAATAGAAAATTCAATTACAAGGGAAGGGTGTCCTCGGCTCTCAACAAGCATGCATGTGTATTTAGCCGACCCGAGGATAGATAAAGTTAGCTAAAGTTACCCCACCATAACCCCACTCAAAAATTTAATAATCACGTGAGGCGGCGGATATTAATAAGTTAAGCTCACGCTCCTTTCCGTTGGGGTGTTCTCCACAATATTCGTCTTTGTCCCGTTTACTATTAATCATCATCACAAACCCAGACTAGACATAGACATTCAAAAAAGTCCATCATGTCATTTATGAATAGTGGAGCTGAATGCTCTACGGCGAGCAACCCTTTATCACAATTTACTAAACATGCAGGCGAAGACCGGTCTTTGCAGTTTGATCGCATGCGGGCTGGGCAGCAGCCCGGACAGGCCGGTCAGATGAGAAGTGAGTTCCGCAGCATGTCACAACAAGATCAACGGATGATGGACCAGTTTCAAAATGCTCAGTTCCAGAACCAACAGTTTGGATTTGATCCAAGCATTCATCAGCAGCAGCCTCAGCACCAGCCACAACATCATCAGCCAGCATCAAATTGGGCTCAAGATTTCAAAGGGGCAAGTAGCGCCACTCCAATTAGCCAGCAAAGGCCTAATAGCCAATGGGCTGGGGAGTTTCGGCAGGGCACACCTGAGCAGCAGCAACAAGCTCAAAATCAGCAACCTATGTATAGACCTTCATACACGCCCATGTACCAAGGCGGCATGATGGGCAGCAACATGATGATGAGCCCGAATTTCGCGCAACAGCAATATCAACAGCAAGCACCACAGAGCTCTAAGATTGTTCAACTGGATGATGAAAAATGGGAAGAGCAGTTCAAGGCCCTGGAACTAAATAAAGAGGAAGAGAAGCTACAAGAGGGTGATAGTAAGACACAAGACATGAAAGATGCAGAACATGCCAAAAAGGAAATGGAGGACCATTTTGAAAATGTATGGGAGCGTATAAAGACGCAAGTACTAGACAACGCAGAAGAATGGGCGACCACGTCAGCGGAAGGCCCAGCCTGGGATCGAGATTTTGATGAGTTTACGACACAAAGACCAGAGTTTGGCGATTACCAATTTGAGGAGAAGAACCCATATCTGAAAGAAGATGATCCATTTGCTATTGGAGTAGAACTTATGGATAATGGTGCGAAATTAAGTCTGGCGGCCTTATGTTTTGAGGCAGCGGTTCAGAAGAATCCCGACCACGTAGAGGCTTGGGCAAGATTGGGTGCGGCGCAACAGCAGAACGAGAAAGAGGATCCAGCAATCCGGGCGCTGGAGCGATGCGTGAAATTAGACCCAGGCAATTTGGGGGCTTTGCTCAACCTGTCAGTGTCATATACCAATGAAGGCTATGAAAATGCTGCCTATGCTACACTAGAAAAATGGATTGCCACCAAATATCCTGATATCTGCAACCAGGCGAGAAATCAGGAGCCGAGGCTGGAAAACGAGGACCGATTCCAACTTCATAATCGGGTAACTGAGCTTTTTATCCGAGCTGCACAGATTTCACCTGATGGAGCTAACATGGATGCCGATGTTCAAGTTGGCTTAGGAGTTTTATTCTACGGCAATGAGGAATACTCCAAAGCCATTGACTGTTTTAATGCGGCACTGGCGGTGCGCCCTAATGATGCATTACTGTGGAATCGACTGGGAGCCACATTAGCCAATTCGTCACGCAGCGAAGAGGCTATTGACGCATATTACCGGGCGCTAGAGCTTCGACCTGCGTTTGTGCGTGCGAGATACAATCTCGGAGTTTCATGTATAAATATTGGTTGCTACAAAGAGGCTGCACAGCATCTGTTGTCGGCACTGTCGTTACACAAGACCGACGGACCGGAAGATGAGCTTTTAGCCAATCAATCGACAAACTTGTACGAGACGTTGAGACGGGTGTTCCTAGCAATGGACCGACGAGATCTGGTGGAGAAAGTCGGCAGCGGTATGAATGTGAATGATTTCCGCGCGGAATTTGAATTTTAAATATTTAATTTAAGATATGTTGCATCGCATTCACTACGTCGGGTTCAAAAGAAGGAGCGAAAAAGAAACAAAAACAACACATGTACATGTACATTTTTGCTATATAAACCATTAAATCGTATTTATTATTTCGATAATGATGACGAAGATAAAAATAAATATTGACAATGATGCGACATGTGCTGCAGGTACACGTCGTATCGGTGTCTACCCGGGCAAGGGTTAGCGGTCAGTACAAGGCTGACTTGTAATTAACCCTATCTAACACTATTCTATAAACATCAAACACTCTAGTATCATTAGATTGTCTTGTCCTGTCAATGAAAGACGACGAGCACAAAGACTGGCAGGCCCGACAAAGTTGGAAATTTGGAGGAGGGAATAGCAAACGAGGCCACCGCAAATGGACGGCGATATCTAATACTCCAAAAGCTGTGGGGGGTTTCCTATTACGAAGAAAGCTTATAGTAGTGATTTTTGCGCTGGTCTCGCTACTATCGTTGTTTACTGCGGTGCCATTTTTACCTCACATGAATTGGGGGTCGAGCAAGATCGTCATCATATTAGCGGCCAACGAAGGTGGAGGAGTAATGCAATGGAAAGGAGCAAGGGAATGGTCTATAGAGCGGAGCAGCATAGCTAATAAAAAGGCGTATGCAGAACGTCATGGATATAAACTGGCGGTTAAAGATGCTTCACTAAAGAAGAAATACGCACATGAATGGAGGGAATCATGGGAAAAAGTGGATTTAATTAAACAGACTATGCGACAATATCCCAAGGCTGAATGGTTTTGGTGGCTGGATTTGCATACCTATATTATGGAACCTGAGGTTTCATTGGATTCGCACATCTTCCGAAACTTGTATAATGTGACATATAGAGACTTGTCAAGCTTCAATCCATTAGGTCTGCCAGTTGAGATTCCCTATGTCGATTACAACCAACCGATTGATATGATTATCTCCCAGGATTGCGGCGGGTTTAATCTCGGAAGCTTTCTCATCCGTCGTAGCGAATGGAGCGAGAAGCTGCTAGACATTTGGTGGGACCCGGTGTTTTATGAGCAAAAGCACATGGATTGGGAACATAAGGAGCAAGATGCTCTTGAAAGTTTGTACTCATCCCAAGCGTGGATCCGAGGTCGGGTGGGATTTGTGCCGTTAAGAAAAATCAATGCTTTTCCTCCGGGTGCATGTACCGAGATGGCGGGAGACAATCGATTATTTTATAATGACAAGGACAGAGATTTTGTTGTCAATATGGCTGGCTGTGAATGGGGTCGAGACTGTTGGGCGGAGATGGAGTATTACAAGAGTCTGAGTAAAAAGCTACACAAAAAGAGATTCTGGTTATTCTAGACGAAGTTAACCGCAATACATTAATATTTAAAAGAAAAAAAAAAGATTGAACGCTGTAAATGCTATAAATAAATGCTAAAATGCTAATGTTAGATTCTAGAATCGGTCGGAGAAAAAAACTTGAAAGAAGTTTTCTATAAAAAAATTGATTCGTCCTGCAAAGGTCAGTCAGCGAAGCTTCTCCTGAAACGCATGCTGAACAGCTGTTGTAAAGAGAGAGAGCTAGTGGTACAGCTGGCTTCTTTTTGTTTCGTGTTTTCAGTTTTTCAACTCTTCGGGCGAACGTCCCTTCAATACGGTTTTAAGTGCATCGTTGCGCTCCTCGCGAATTATTAAAAAGACTAAGAAATTCAAAACAATTTCCACGAATCCAAAGGCGAAAAATGGGGCATTAGACAACATGGTATCACTATACAGATAGGACGCTCCCACCAGTATGAAGTACATAGCTAATCGCATAGGTACCAGATTTCCAAACGCATCAAGATAATTTGGCAACAAAAGCAATGGTAAGTCATACAATGCATAGACCAAAAGTAAAGCGCCACAGCAACTAGCTAGACTTGTAGTTTCGACCAAAGGTAATTGCATGGCTTGGGCCATGACTTGAACGTAAGCGCAGTTCAAAACAGACGAGGCATCAGTTAGAAGATAGAACGCAGTAGTAATCAGGAGGCAAGATCTCTGAATGAGAATTGTTCGACAGGATATAAACATTATTTCCTTTGCTTTTCTAGGAAAAAATATACGCAATTTTTCTTTTTTTTTGTGTCCCGTTGTTGAATTTGTATCTCGTTTTCTGCTTTGAACTTAAGGAACCTTAAGTGCTAATGTGAAGTTTGGGTTACCCTCCCCTTGGGAGAATATCTCCAATTTCCACACCGCCGAAAACATAAACGCGTTCACTATCCCCGAGGAGATGTCTGGATCTTATAACCAGTTTTTCCGAGATGCTGGGCCCGACATGATGGATCCATTTTTAGGTAAGTTTTGCACAAAGATCGGATTGCATAACGAATGAGAGTAGCGCTGATGGTAGTAATGATCAGCTTTCTTTAGTTGTTCATATATATCTAACCAGGTCCAACTATGTACGGCGATGACAATCAGATATTTTCACAACAGATGTTTGGTAATGGTATGGGCGGTACTAGCAGCGGAAACGGTAGCATGAACGCTATGAATAGCATGGGCAGCAATATGAACAGTAACATGAACGGTAATAATAACATGAACGCTATGAACAGTAATAATAATAATAATAATCTGAACGTGAGTAGGCAAATGGGAACCAGTCCAAATATGGAAAACATAGGGAACGGAGGCAGCGTAGGCAACATGGGAACGATCAATATGGGGAACGCGGCCAACATGGGGATGAACGAGCCTTTTCAAATGCCAATGAAGCGATCTCGAGACGGGACGGCATCTCCGAACAACCAACGAATGGCGACACCATTGCCGTCACAGCTGCTTCAAGAAGCGCACAGTGGATCGTCTTCACCGATCATGCAGGCCCAACCACAAGGGCCATATTATAATCAGATGATGGGAAAGCAACCAACAAATCAGCCACCGGCACAGCCAATGCAGGGTGGTTTCCAGCCGGAATTTTTCCAGTTTCAGCAACAGCCACAGTATCAGCAGGCTCAATCACAACAGCAGCCTCCACCGCAGCAATTCCAACAACCTCATCCCCAGCAAATTCCTCAAGCGGCTGCACAATCGAGTCAGCGCAAATCGGCGCCCAATATGCAATCGCAGCAGACACAGTTCCGAGCAGCCATGCCACAGCGACAGCCTAGTGTTCCGCAACAGCAGCAGCAAGCACAGCCGCAACAACAACCACAGCAGATGATGTGGCAGATGAATCAACACCGATTGAGCCAGGACCTTGGCAGGCAGCCTAGTCCACAGCAGCAGCAACAGCAGCCACAACAGCAGGCTGCTTTTCAACAATTCCAACCTCGACCAAGTCAGATGCCCAAGCAGCCCCCACAACAGCAACAGGCACAAACTCAACAGCAACCACTTCCGCAACCATCTCAGCAACCAGTGCAGTCATCTCCAGCGCTACAACATCAACAACCGCCAGTTAACCGCCAACAGGCTATGAGCCAAGCGCAGAGCAGACAGGAGGCGTTCATGAAGTCGCTGTTGGAATTCATGCACCGCAGGGGCACACCTATCACGGAATTCCCCACGATCTGCGGCAAGCGTGTTAATTTGCTCAACATGTATATTACGGTTCACAAGCTAGGCGGATCAATGAAGATAAGTCAGAATCACCAATGGGCCGTGGTCGCGCGCGCGTTGGGATTCGATTTATCAATGGATCCTGTGGCATCGCAAGAGATATATGCTTCATATATGAAATTATTGCAGCCCTTTGAAGAGGCTCTGCTGGCGTCACAGCAGGCGAGAGCTAGGGCTAGAAGTGCTGGTAGTCCACAGTTAGGAGTAGCAGGCGGTGTCAGGCAAAGTCCCCAGAATATGCAGGGTCCACAGGTGCCACCACAAGGTATTGTACAGGGGCCTCAACAAGGTCCTCAGCAGCAACCGCACATGCAAAAGACGTTGCCGATGCAGCAACAGTCCCCACAGCAGCCACAAGCACAACAACAGTCCATGATGGCACAACCTATCGGGCAATTGCCGCAGCAGAGGCCAGAGCAGCAGTCTCTGCAGTCACCTATGACATCTGCTGGTGAACAAATATATTCGCCGGCACCAGCGCACCAGCCGTCACCGGCATTGAGTCATCATGCTGTTTCATCTCATGCTTCGCCAATCTCTCAGTATTCTCCTGCACAACAACATCGGTCGCCATCGCAGAGTTCTACTATCTCGGGTGTCGCGGCCCCATCTCAACAGCCACAGCAATCTAGTAGAACTCCTATTCTCGCTACTCGGCCGTCACCAGTGGCCGGTCCGGCGGCGCCAGTACAAGTTATGGAAGAACCGGTCCATAGGTTGTTGAACTTGCCGCACGATGAAGACAACAAATATGTGCCGAAGACGCGACTAGTGGAGAAACATGGAGGCAACGACATCCGTTCGATTGGAAGTTTGGGCATGGAAATCGAGCAAGCTAGACCAGAGTTTCCGTTATTATTTGATTTAGGCTCTATTAGCGTTCATGCGTTGACGATGAGTTTGAAATCGATGGTTGCCGGAGAAGTTCGGCAGGCTTTGGACAAGCTAATTGTGTGTACTGCAGACCAAAGATTTTTTCTGAATCTTCATGATGCGCCAGGTCTGTTAAGTGCATTATGTGAAGTAGGACTTAACGTAGTAGAAAAACTTGATGCGAAAAAGTTCGACGGATCAGCAATGAGGGGGACAAAGACGATTAACCTTAGCTCCGACACGGAGGATAACGATGATGACGCATTACTGAGGGAATGGAAACAGAAATGTGGCGATGGCGCAATCGTGCTGACTGTAGATGCGGCCACGGGTCACGAAGAGGGTAGAAAAGTTCCTGAGAGTCTGACAATTCCAGACGTGACAGTACATGCGGCGGGGACTGATTCTACATCTGGGACGTCAGCCACGGGCAAATCGCGCAAACTTGCCGCGACTAATGGCTGCGTGGCTGCATCGAAGGGAAGCTCATTTCGATTCGCAAACTATCTAGATCTCTTTCAGGCTGCACGACACGAGGCGGAGGATTTGCGGGCACCTTTGCCGAGCACTGAAGAGTATTGGATGACCTCTATGGTTCACAGGTTACTCTCTGTGACGACGATTCTGCGAAATGTGTCGTGCATGGTTCCGAATCTTGCGGTAATCGTGGGCAACCCAACATCGATGGGGTTTATTTATAAGCTATTAAGATCGCTTGGGACCAATCCTGATTTAATTCCAGCTGCGCGATCAAGGCTGGATCTCATGAAGGACTTATTGCTAATTTTATCCAATATTGCGCCATATGTCGTTCTGGACTCACCAGCGGACACTTTCACTTTGATCTTATTTCTTCTTTCATTTTCTCCGGCAGATTCGCCGTACGATTCTGAGGGAAATGTGAATTTCGGTCAGTATTCGACTTCCATCCATCGCTATTTGCCGTACGCTGTTGACGTATTGGCTAAACTAATTCCTCGGGATCCTCCTAATCGAGATATTATCAAGTCAGTTCTACTCAACTCCTGTAACACCCCTGACTTTGTTGCGCTGTGGAGATCTCATTACGATGGTGCTTCTGATGGAGGAAACACTATCCCACGACCCTATGATTTATTGACAAAGTGTTTTGGTATGGCGATTTGTACGGTGCCGCATAATGATTTGCGAATTGTGCCTCGGGGACTTGAGCTGCTGCGGCCGCTGCTGCACCAGTCCCTATTGCTGGCGGAAATTTTGGCAGAAATTGTTCCGTTCGGCCGAGCAGAAGATGAGACGCATGAAAAGAAGAATAAAAAGGAGACAGCCGAAAATGACAAAGACGCAATGATGATAGATGACAGCGATGATGATACCACTAATAAAGATATTAATGCCGCACCAGTGGCACCTCCCGCCATAGAATCCACGCCGGACGAAGATGACGAACTTAATACGGATCCCATTTTATCCCAAGTCCGTCAAGCTCAAAGACAATGTAATTTGGCGCAGATGTGGCTGTCTTCAGTGGACGGTTTTGCGCCAGTACTGTTGCGAGCAGCTTGCGCACTTGGCGCAGTGGTGGGCACACAAAATGTTCCCGGTAGACAAGAAGAGCTTAATCCTTTCGCGCGGATTACGCAGCGGAGTGTGACAATTCTCCGAATTTTAGGCAAGAAGGCTATGCGTGGCAAAACTATCTTACCCACTGGCGTATTGCCGACAATAGAATTGCTACTAGGCGCAATGCTTGCTGGAGATATGGACAAATACGTAGTGCGACAAATCTGTGCGTTCTGCGACGACGGAAATGAACATTGGAAAAGTGTGAGATGAAAAAGAAAAATATGTTATTTATTTGCTATTTAATAAATGTTACTAATAAATACTGTGGTACGCTATTTCTTCCTGTAGTTATTTCTCGGTTTGGCCCGGCGGTGAATAAACCCATGGATTTTATTAGCCGGCTCCATGCCAACAATGTCTGCCAAGTCCTGCAAAGACATGGTACACAGCTGTTTGATATTTTTCACTTTCGACATGATTAGATAAGAGTTCTTCGCCGTCACTCCAGGGATAGCTCGTAACATATCCACAGCTGCATGGTTGTAAAGCGATGGCTGCTCGTTCTGACCAAGACCCATCTGTCCGCAAGTTTGCGGATCAGGCTCCGCATTGTTGCGCTTGAGATCTACAAAAATTTCTGCTGACTGAGCTGGCGACGAAGACCATATTATTTTCAGTTGAGGGTAAGTAATCAATAGAATTGCCAGCTTTTGCTGGATGTTCTCTTGAATAAACTGTGCAGTTTCGGCGCTAGCTGCTCCACCAGGAGTATCGCTGAATGGAACCAATGAGAACGACTGGTTCTCGTCAAACTCAATCAGCAGCGTGGGCTGTTCATAATATCGGAACATGACCTCACACTGTGTATATAACCTCCCGTCCCTAAAAGACGACACCAAATCACTAATCGATTTCCGCTCAACGCAAATTCGCGGAGAAATAATGTAATCTCCTACTGTCAGCTGGACAGGCACAACATCAAGTCCCTGTTGGTATAGTAAATATGGCAATGAGGATCTGAATTCACGCATGTCAATGACAACTCGTGGATTAGGATCTCCTGGAGCACGGGTCAGTCCACCGCCCGCTATCCGAGAAGAAACAGCTTTCAGTAACGATTGCCTTTCCTGGTCTTCCTCTGTATCAAGCACAACTGGCATGTTAGCTCGTTCCCGTATAAGTTTTGTGAATGCATCTTTTTCCTGGGCCACTTGCGCCAAAAAACGTTGTTCTTCCACGGATGATCCATAGAACAGAAGATATGGTTTAATCGGTCGATCGGGTTCGTGCGCCCGCAGAACTTCAAGCCTTCGGAAAAATTCAGGATATGGTTCATACATGACCACATATGACGGACGGAGTTCTTCAAGAGTGCAGCTGTCGTATGTTTGTACGACCACGACGTCAGATTGGCTTATCATTTTAAATGAGCGATCTGGAGTAGCGTCTACTACAGCAATATCTTCATCTGAATCGGACTCCTGAATGGTTTCAACATCGCCCTCCTCGACGTTTTCAAGTTCATCGTCATTGCCATCACCGCCAACACTCCCTGCGCTATCACCAGCAGCTATTCGCCCAATGCCGACAGCTCCGCCACCGCGCACTCGCCTTCGCTTATTCGCCCTCTCGGGCTTCTTCTTTTCTTCGGTCTTTTGGCCAAATTCCTCCTGTACATCAGTTAGTCCCTGACTCATAAGCTCGCATTCGTGTAAATGGACATGAAGATACCGTTGGCCAGAAAATGCACCGGACGACGAACGTTGCAGGTACTTGAGGTATCGGGTTAGTTGTCGGGCCGTGGACTGGCGCTCACATAGAATTAAGATACACCCCTGAGCAAACTGTGAGGTAGCTCGATCCGCTACAACCTCATCTAATATATGCGACAGATGATGCCACTTTGGAGGCTCTTCTATTTCATAACCTGCTGGTGCATTTGTTCTAGCTTTCTTGCCCCTACCGTAAGGATAGACTCTTTCGCGTGCCAGTCGAAAGAGATCGTCTCCAGCATTTGAAGTCATCCAAGCCGGCCGATACTCGAATGAGTTGGATACCCATAAATTCTCGACTCTAAAAAAGAAGCTAATACAGTCCTGACTGGGCAATTCGTGAGCCAAATCAACGAGGGATTTGATATCGGAGACGACTTGACGAGCACGCCAGGAAATTCGGTGCCATACAGGGTCTAATTGCAATCGAATCATCTGTACAAAACTCTTTTTGGTGAGTGCATTATCCAAGTTCCAGCTTTCGGTGTCCAGACCCGTGTTCGTGCGCTTTAACTGGGAAATACACGCCTGAATGCACTCCATAATTGCTGTTTGGATCTGCACCATATGGGGAGACATTTCAATCTGAATCTCAATAAGCTGGTTATTACTGATGCCCGAGTCATCCTTCTTACGACTAGTCTTATTACTACTAAACACCAAGGACTCAATCACATCAATTTGGAAGCGCGGCCACAGCATCACCTTCTTGACGCACAGGCTTTTAATTTTCGTCGACAGCGGTGCAAATCCTGACAAAAAACCCTCTGGTTCATCAGACAACGCTTTTATGAACCCTTTTTTGTTATGTTTACGGAAATAATTCAAAATAAATGCTTCAGTGGAATTCTGGGTGACGCGATGCGCGTTGAGCACCACGATTCCCGTAACTTTGCTGCAGTCTATCCCGTGGGTCAACAAGTCTACAATAAGTATTCGCGACGTGATACAAAATACACCACCTTCGCTATACATTTGGACGCGTTTCTTTCCGGTCAGCCTGTCAGTATTTACGACAGTAATTCCTCGTCGGCGATTATTCGGATTATCAAATTCAGCAATCTCCCACATATTTTCGGTAATGTGCTGGATCTGGTTCTCACGCGCATTGATCAATAACACCAGGTTTTCCTTACCTAGTCGAACGCCAGTGAATGGATGTCTCTGTGTTCCAGCCACATCCATTGCGTACAATAAATTGGCTGTAATTAGAGACATTTCCAGGCCCCTGCCTAGTACCAGCAGTCCATCCTCGTCAAGTAAATCGCGAATGATCCGACGCTGATACGGCAGATTGGTACTAAGGTTAACTGATTTAAGAGGTACGCCATCTTCATCGTCTTGGTTCCCAGCTG
Source organism: Crinitomyces ghanaensis (assembly GCA_030581755.1). Lineage (NCBI taxonomy): Eukaryota > Fungi > Ascomycota > Dipodascomycetes > Dipodascales > Trichomonascaceae > Crinitomyces > Crinitomyces ghanaensis. The sequence continues at coordinate 159,551 of JAKTVX010000021.1, forward strand.
GATAAGTCACGGATGACGACGATGTTAATTCATTCTGTGATCTCTCCAGCAATCTTGCAGTCTCGTCATCCACATTGCCATCATCTACGAACAAACTTTCATTTTCGTCGACATTCTGGTCGTCAGACATTACATAAAAGTTAAGGTTATTTGATGCCTCCATTTTAGCAGCGTCCATTCACCGAAATAGTCATCACTCTATATTAGTGGTTCCATACTAGATTTCCCCTCTTCCTGCCCTCTTTTTTGTATTTTTCCAATGACTACTATTAAACAACTGATCCAGTCCCTCAGGCCCGATGAAACATTCTTTTCGTACGAGTTCTTTCCGCCTAAGACTCAAAGTGGTATGCAGAATCTGGTACTCCGGTTAGAACGCATGGCCAAGCTAGGAAGTTTGTTTGTTACGGTGACTTGGGGAGCTGGCGGCTCTTCAGCAGCCAAGTCATTGGAATTGGCTTCTATTTGTCAACAAGAATTGGGCCTTACTACTTGCTTGCATCTTACCTGCACCAATATGGACAAGACTGTTTTAGATGATGCATTGGCGAAGGCTAAAGACATGGGCATCCGAAATATCTTGGCCCTTAGAGGCGATGCGGCGAGAGGCCAAGAGTATAGAGCAAAATCTAAAAATGCTGATGATAGCGACAACGATTCCAATGAGTTCAATTATGCTGTCGATCTCGTTAGATACATTCGCCAGAAGTACGGTGACTACTTCTGCATTGGTGTGGCTGCGTATCCGGAAGGTCACGTAGATGGCACCGATGATAGCGAGCAGGATCCTTTGAAAGATTTGCCCTACCTCGTGGAGAAGGTCCAAGCCGGTGCAGACTTCATTATCACACAGCTATTTTACGATTGCTCGAAATATTTGGAATTTGAACAAACTCTCTTGAATCATTCTTCAGGTGCCTTTAAGGATGTCACCATGATCCCTGGAATGATGCCCATCAATACATATCAATCCTTCTTGCGTGCAGCCAAGCTTAGTCATGCCACAATTCCACAATCTATATTGGACGGTATTAAAAGCATTCCCACGGGCGACGATGAGGCAGTCAAACAGTTTGGCGTCAAGGTATTGAGCGATATGATTCGTAATATCCGAGTATCCCCATCATCAAGAACACGTGGTTTCCATTTTTACACGCTCAATCTTGAGAAATCAGTTGCGCAGGTGCTAGAACAAAGTGGGCTGTTAGACAAGGTAGAGGCAGATGAATCGGCGATTGATGAGACCGAAGGCGACGTGCCACACCCTGTTCCTTCAGGCCGCCGTCGCCATTCGTCATTAGTGGCTCATAACCGTGTGATTGTTCAAGACTCTGAAGCTCAGATCGCTAAAAAACATCCCGAGGAAGCTGTGGCAGAAAAACAAGCGGGAATCAAACTAGGGTCACCAGCTCCGTCGGACGTTTTGGCTATTTCTACCGGCGAAGGTGATCTTGGCCGAGAAGCTACTTGGGACGATTTTCCCAATGGTAGATTCGGAGACTCTAGATCGCCTGCATACGGAGAAATCGACGGTTATGGTCCAACGTTGCATGTGGATGTGTCTAGAGCATATAAGCTGTGGGGCTATCCTGTTGATGTGAAAGATCTGTCGGAGCTTTGGTCTAGGCACATCCGAAACGAGTTAGAGGTTTTACCATTTTCCACCCAGGGTCTGAGTCCTGAAACTGCTCTGATCCAAGAGGAATTACTAGAAATGATCCATAGAGGGTATCTGACTGTTGCATCACAGCCCGCTGCCAACTGCCTTCATAGCACCGACAAAATATTCGGTTGGGGCCCGCCCGGTGGATTTGTGTTTCAAAAGGCTTTTGTGGAGTTCTTTGTGAGTCCTCAAAAATGGAAGAAAATAAAACCGATTCTCGATTTTAGTGGTCCGGTTTTTTCATATTATGAAGGAAACTGTAATTCTTCATCGAAGAATTTCTCTACCAACCTCCAGCATCCAGGTTCATCCAATGCTGTGACGTGGGGCTCTTTCCCTAATAAAGAGATTGTGCAGTCAACGATCATTGAAGAAGAATCTTTTTTGGCCTGGCGAGATGAGGCCTTTGCCATCTGGCGCAAATGGCGGTCTTTGTACAAGCCAGGAACCGCTTCTTATAAACTGTTGGATGAAGTCTGTGAAACATGGCATCTAGTGTCTGTTGTGAATCACGACTACATGAATGAGCAAGCATTGTGGTCTCTATTCCGGACATTATAAGTGAATAATTAAACTATTAGTGCTCATCTTGTTATTATGCTATTTAGTTAGTTGAATTCTCTCTATCACTTGGTATAACTGGTCCAATCCATACGTAGTTTCCAGCACCAATTTCCCTTTAAGCTCCCGTGGCGCATGCTCATAGCAATACACGATACGGGATCCAGAGTTCGTGTCAGCGTATGTGATCCGCGACAGATAACATAAGCATTTGCAATCGGCACATTGATAGCTATCCTCGTCATCCGGGTCAACTCGCGAAGAAATCTCTGGGATGCCTCCCAGATCTGAAATTAACGTTTTTCGAGATTCTAATTCCTGCTCGACAATGTCCAGTAGATACGGATACAATTTAGTCAACATAGTAGATCGCAGATGTGGCGGGGTCAAAACCGCTACTCGAAGCAATAAATCTTCATGAGAAAAGATTGGACTTTTTTTCTGCCGCTTTAAATCTACAATGGCCTGCCGACCATCAGATAGCCAATCTGCGGGTGCAAAATTGACAGCTTCATTAAAGTTGAACCCTTGATTGAACCCTGCATGGTACGCATTAGGAAATGTGACAACAAACTGCCCTGCATGTTGGTCAACAGCATATACGGGAATCCCGCGGGACGTGAGCACGTCAGGAGAGACCAATGTAGATCTTTGGTATAATATATGCGGTTGCTTATCAAACAAGTCAGGAACAAGATCTCGAGTCACTTGTTCAAATTTAGTTGCAAAGCTGCCAGGGATTCCGTACCACGTCTTAGTATCGCCAAAATGTTGGTAATTCAAAGAATAGGTATAGTGATCCTCGGAGTGCCAGCAAAATGCAGAAAATAGCATACCCACGTATGCCCAAGGCACCGTAACACCGGAGATATTTGATCGCAGGTACCTCAGAAGTGACATGGGATTATGCGGAAAATTATTTAGATTCCACGGATCTTTCGCATATTTGGCATCTTCCATTTCGGTGGGAAAACCAGAACCGGACTTGTCACATCGAATATCGGCTCCATATTCCACAGCTATCTTACAATTCAGGTCGTTCACGTGACTCCAAAACTGCTCTTCCAGCACATTCTCCATTAGTTCACCATCCGACACATCAACACCAGGCAAATATTTTCCTATATACTTCCCATAAAACCGGTTAGCCATTTGCTGGAACTGGGCTAAAGTATACATTTCACCCTGATCAAAGTAGAACTCGCCATCGCCGGCCAAGCAGTGCGGACAGTGCCATTGCGAGACAAATCGGCAAACGTACAACCTTTTTGTCAGACATCGAGCATGGAATGCTTGATGGCATTCGTTACATTCAAGGTCAGTAGCCCCGCCGGTACATACCAGACAGCGCTGTTTAGACGAAAGGGGTTCACTCTCTTCAACTTTTATGGCCTCTTTGAGCGATTCAGAGGACGCTCTAAGTCTTAAGGAGCGTCGCAATTGGCGTTCTTCCTTTCTAATTTTCTTTGGACGGCCTCGCGTGCGTCGGCAAGGCCTTTTAAGAATTCGCGCCTCGTACACGTCATTCTCTTCTTCGACCTCATCTTCATCATCTTCATCGTCATCATCTGCCTCTTCATCGTAATCACCGACTTCTGCCTTTGCAGTCTGCTCGTCGTCAGTATTTTCCTCGGATTGATCTTCTTCCTCTTTCGGCTTTTGCTGAGTCTCTTCGTTGTCGCCATATTCATCCAAAAAGCTCTTTATATCATTCAGATACTGCTCAAACGGCAAGATTACTTCTCGATACAACTCTTCTAAATCTGATGCAACTTCTGGGTCATTTAAGTTCGAAATCTTCAAGATAGCCCCAACTGTGTTCCATTTTTTATTCATGGTGATCCTTTGGAAACCTCCTAAATTAGCTACTGTCCTTTTCAAGGTATAGTAATCGACAACTGAGTCTCCGATTTTCGGGAACTTATCCAAGATGTCACCACGTAAAGAATGGAAATTCGATAATCTGGTGACAAAATCAGTTATAGTTCTGGTCATGGCCCCCATGCCATTTAATAATTGTTTTCTACATTCAAATTTAAATGTAGCCGGGTCCAAAGCAAATCTTGGATTCCAACTAGCAGGTGGAACTATTTTCAGGATCCCGTATTTTAGACCCAGATTTCTGAAAGAATCAATATATTTGTATGGGTCTGCAAATTCTTGTTCATTTGGATATAAAGTTGGAGCAGTTTCCAAACCAAAAGTTCTCGAGGGCTTTAAAAGCTCACGATAATTTTTGTCGGGCTTCACTTCCACGGATTTAAGACCGGGGATCATGTTTCGCTGGGGCAGTCGTACTTGTGTACCACCTACTTCTATGGTGTGTGGGGTGATATCCAAGTCATATATTCAATATGCATATAGATTAGGCAGGAGCGGTAAGGGCACGCCAACTTTACCACAACTGGGTAGTTTTGACACTTCGTTGCTTCGTCACTTTTGATAGTCATCTAAATGCATTTAATTATTACAAACACTGATTTTGCTCATTCCTTTGTTTTGATTAACTTGAAAAGTTCATTGTTGAATTGAATTATAGTAATATATATATGTATACATATTTTTTTTGTAAAGAAAAAAATTTTTAGAAGAAAATGCAGAGTTTTTCACGATGCGACAGCTAACCTAATAATAGTGTACATTATTGTAGTATATAACTTACCGCCGCACGCCGAAGTCCTACTTAGTCACAAGATGGAAATTGAACCTGGATACACCCTTGGAGTTGTGGCCTGTGGAACGATGGGCACCGCGGTGCTAAATGCCGCTATCGAAAATGCATTCAATTGCGCTAGCGATATCCATCCAGGTGCGTTCGTTGCTTCTGTCAACACAGAACGGTCTGCAGAGCGTCTGACCAAGTCTTACGGCTCGAGAGTATCGATTCATGTCCGAGATAACGAGTCCGTAGTCAGAGAATCACATATTATTTTATTGGGATGCAAGCCATATATGGCCGAGTCTATTCTGACGTCAATTCCGGGCTCGGCCTTCGATAATAAAGTTGTCATCAGCTTGTTGGCTGGAAAGACTATTGAAGATCTCGAGGAAATGATTGGCTCTAACTCTGTGATTGTAGCCCGAGCAATGACTAACACTCCAGCCAAGATTGGTCACGGCATGACAGTCGTTTCATTGCCATCAAATGTCGAGTTGCCAGACACGGCTCGTGCAGCTATTGATTGGCTCTTCAATCAAACAGGCAGATGCCTTTTCCTCGATGAAAAGCAACAGGACGCCGCTACTGCGCTGTGTGGCTCTGGACCTGCGTTCATGTACTTGGTTATGGAGGCGTTGTGTGACGGTGCTGTAAGAATGGGAATGCCTTACGCAATTGCGAAGGAATGTGCGGCACAAGTATTGGTAGGAGCGGGCCAGATGGCACTAGAAACAGGTGTGCATCCTGCAGTGCTCAAGAGCCAAGTCTGTACTCCTGGAGGCACAACTATTGGTGGACTTCTGAAGATGGAAGATAGCGGGGTGCGGAGTGCTGTAGCAAGGGCTGTGGAAGAGGCTACTAATATTGCCAAAGACTTGAGTAAAAACTAAGAATGAGCAAGCAATAAGATACGTTGAGCAGAGGAAAACATGATAGTAAAGAAGGATACAGTATAATATAAATACAGTAGGATGCAAGGTTTAGTGAAATCAAATGAAGAGTGAGGAAATTTAAAGAAAGCGTGGAATTAAATAATAAATAATTGATGGAAAATTCATAAACTTCGTTGCGCTACGCATTTCCTTGTGCTATGCTTTCCTGAAGGTAAGATTTCAGTCGCTCACGGTGATGTTGCTCCAGTTGAGAAATTTGACCTCCTAGAACTTTGACGTCAGGTTTTCGGGCCAACATCACGCCGCGAACAATCTCTATACTAGGTTGGATCTCGAGCTTCGTGCCCAACGGCGTGGACCGCATGTATATACCAATGTCTTCCATAGCAATCAAATACGCTGTAGCGCCCGATCTATCTTGTATTAAGACTGTATGGGTGGAGACCTTGTTGGAATTAGTTGAACCAGTACTGAAGTCTTCTTCATTATCTACAAGATCGTCGCTGTCCTCGGACCGGCCCATTTCTCCGTGCTCTTCAGGTAATCTCCAAATAGGATTCCGGATTTCATTTGCCAGATCTTCTTCCTCAAATTGCTTAAGAATCTTACGTTTAGATACACTTGAGTCGATGGCCATCAACACCTGGACTATTACGGGTCCAGTTAGCTTAGGATTGCTATTACTGTCAAACAGATTAGCAGGTAAAACCGGATTCAATCGTGGATCATTGGTTCCATCTGTTTGTGTGAGATCTTGATCCAGCCACATTAAAGTTGGACTCTTCTCGAAAGAGTCTCGTAGGCACGAATCATAATGCATGGGATATTTAAAATTAACCTAATACGGCACCTTTAACGCGTCGACTTTTATGTTAAAAAGATATAAGGACTAATGATGCTAAAACGAATCTAATTTTAGGAGCTGCCAGCCAAGACACTAGGCGTCAGTCCTCATTATAGCAGCTATTTTGTCGTATACGTTTAATTGCAAGAATGGCCGATAGCTCTTATTCTGCATTTGCATTTCGTTGTCTGAGCCGGTCAGGTACCTAAGATTCTACGATAGACAGGATATATTTCAAAATTCTACACATTAAAAGCGGCTTCCTTTTTCTTTAAAAAAAAATCATACAACAATATAATTCAATATACCACAACTCTAAGCAGAAGGCTCAGCAGGAGCTTCCCCCTCGGCGGTGGCAGCGCCCTCAGCTGGCTTGGCAGCTTCACCTTCCTCAGGCTTAGCCTCTCCCTGTTCTTGCTGAAGATTCTCAAGATCATTCTGCCAGAAGGTAAGGTTATCTCTAAGCAATTGCATAATCAGAGTAGAATCTCTGTAGCTTTCTTCAGACAAAGAATCAAGTTCAGCAATAGCATCGTCGAAAGCTTGTTTCGCCAAATGGCAAGCTCTTGAAGGCGAGTTAAGAATTTCGTAGTAAAACACCGAGAAGTTAAGAGCTAAACCTAAACGAATAGGATGAGTTGGAGACAATTCACTTTGAGCCACTTCAGTTGCTTTTCTATAAGATTCATGAGCGGCCGAAGCAGCATCCTTCTTCTTATCACCAGTGGCAATTTCTGCCAAATAACGATGATAATCACCTTTCATCTTATAATAAAAGACTTTTGATTCGCCAGTCTCAGCCGTAGGCAATAAATCCTTTTCGAGGACATCCAATACATCTTTACAAATATCCTCGAGTTCGTTTTCAATCTTAGCCTTGTATCCACGAATTTGTTCAACATGGTGAGTAGCATTTCTGCTTTCTTCTTTCTGCTCTATCGACAAAATCAATCTCCAGCTAGCTCGACGGGTACCAATTACATTCTTGTAGGCAACAGATAACAAATTGCGTTCATCCACACTTAGCTCTTGACCAGATTTAGCAACAGCTTTCATGTAGCTGACCATCTCCTCATAGCGCTCAGCCTGTTCACACAATCGGGCCAGAAATGTGTTTGTTTCTCTCTAAATTAGTTAGTTTCCATGCATAAAGTTACGCCGGGTAAAAACAGCTTCTGAGGGGCCGTGTGATCGCCACGAGGGAAGGAGGAGGAAATATACGGCAGAACATTAGAAAAAAAAAAGATAGAAAAAAATAATAGAAAAATGAACAACCAATCGACCCATCAAAGAAAACACGTTTTGCCAAATAAAGTAAGTAGTTGTACGCCAATCAACTGAAGTTTTGTGCAACCCCCACTAATCCACAATTTATCCGCAGTCTAAAATCACCAACTACACCATCCCTGTTCCATCCGTCCATCCAATCCATGATCAATTGACAATGACTTCAATTTGATAGGCCAAATCAACCGGTTCCGTCGCTCAAACAGTATCTTATCCATTGATCCATATTTGTTCGTACTGACCGCATCGTAGAATTCATGCAATACATTGATAGCCCCGTCGCTTATCATATCGCACTCCACTTGACATCTCACATCCCACCATGCTCCACTCCAGCATAACGCCATGCCATTCCAGTTGTATGCTAACACTATTATTCCCTTGGCCCCTCGTGTTGTTATCCAATTGTCCTAACTTACCTCAGTACTCATTGTGTTACAATTGTAGAATTATCGTGACCTATCTGAAAGTTGGAATTCCCACAACCTACAAGGAAAAGATCCGTATAGTTAGTTATATTGGCAAGCAAACACTAGAACAGGGAGGAATATGGTTGGGCTAGGGTACATCCCCCATTCGGGATGGTGGAGCATTCTAAACGGGGACTGAGTTAGATGTAAACGGTAGAGGCACCTCCAATGGCAAGAAGATTTATTTTTGTAGCGAAGAAATAAATTAGAATGCTTTTTTTTTTCCTCTTTTTTATTTTGGTCACTATCTCTCGTACTCTACGAAGTTTTTTTTTTCTTTACCTTGATTCGCTAATCAATGTCTATCCCTTGATTGTCAAGAATGCAATTGCCATCGGCAGTGGCCCACCGTGGTCACACATAAATTTTCAGCAGCGTGGCTTGTCGATGTAGGCCCAATTCTAGCCCAATATTTCCTGTTTAGTCACTCCACAAGGATTACGGTTCTCCTGCATATTTTGAAACACCACATGATTTCAGGGGGGAGAAGAAGCAATCCTCAGGAGCACAAAACAAATGCCATATGGTTCAACCCCAACCCTAGCTGAGTGTTGCAAAACATACGCTTGTTAGTTGCTAAGATAATAATTGCCGTAGTGCTAGTAGTACTGCCAGGTAATTCATTGTTCAGTACCATGGCTATCCAGTCCATTTACATCCTCAATAAAGCTGGAGGATTAGTATACCAAAAAGATTTCAAGGCCGGCTTAAAAAAGTTAACGACAAATGACTATCTAATGTTGGCTGGAACGTTTCATGGAGTGCATGCATTGAGTACAAGAATCTCACCAGTGGGAGGTTCATCCGGAGTTTCGGTAATTGAAACTGGCCAATTTTCAATTCATTGTTTTCAGACACTATCAGGAATCAAATTTTTACTAATTTCTGATCTAGCTCAATTTGCACCTGAGGCGGTTATGAATAAAATATATCAAATGTTTGCGGATTACGTTATGAAAAATCCGTTTTATCAAATAGACATGCCGATTCGATGTGACCAGTTTGATAGGAAATTGAAGCAGTACGTCATGGGAGTTGCATAGATCTGTTACATTTTTTTGTCGCCGCGTGAAGGTTGGAGGGTGTGGAATTGTTTCATAAAGTGTGCCCAGTGTTCCTATGGAGGGGAATTTGCATTCCGTTATTAACTTATTTAATGTCATTTATTCAAGCATCTACTTTATTTATGTCTCTATTATCGTTTCGATATTGTTTAGTAATAGTGTAATATAATATATAATGTGATATATATTTATATTTGTTTGCGCTGTCTATAATAATTGACATTTGAGGAACAAGAATTACATGGGCTTAGTTTAATTTACCATCGGCCACTTTCAGCTAGTTCCCGCCCCCTTATTTATTCTTTTTCTTATCTAAGTTACTGCATATGCATGCGGGACCGTTTTTGGCTGTTGGATACACGGCTGTTGAGCACTGGTCAAGAATTATAGCCGCAAATGCGGACGGAAAAATAAATAAATTCCTGATAGTCAATGTAATGAGATCGACAAAATTTATTGCAATCTAATATATCACTAATTTGTACAATGGCTCTTATGTCACCGCGGAATCCCAATAGACAGGCCTATAGGTCAAGTGATCCATATTTGTATAGCCTCAATGGACCCAATTCGCTGTATGCTCAACGCCAGTACGGCCAATCAGAACAAGTACCCGCTGTACAGTCGGCGCAACGCATCCGCACAGGACTCACTCGGCCAGTGGTATGTAATTTACAGCTGGCGGCCCATCTAGCGCAGGTCAATTCCGCTCAAAATCCACAATTGGACCAGCCGTTTACCATCCGCGGCGGATCCCGCCCAAGACGCCGAAATCTTGGGAGGCCGGAAGTGCGTCGCAACAACTTTGTCGAACAAGACCAATTGCATCAAAAATGCCCCGATTCACAGCAAAGCATATATGAGTGGTTGCAGGAAATCGCCGCCAACGGCGGAGTTACGTTATTTGACCGACAGTCGGGAAACAGATGGATTGCCGGATTTTGCACAGCCAATCAATTGAAAGTAATTAAAACTCATAACAATGACATGTATGTATTTGGGAGCTGTCCGGACATCGCCATTGACTGCAGTACGCAAGGCAACGTCGAATTACACGTTCTTATGGTAAGACACAGATATACAGGCAAGGCATATCCTGTGGGCTTTCTCCTAAACCATAGATCAGATGATGCAGCTGTGCGCTTCTTCAGTATGCTCAAACAGACTGGTGTGTTTTATCCGGCCGCCATACTGGTCAGCGGTCACGACATGGACAAGCACAGACAGATTATACAACAATTATGGGCAGTAGATGCGCGACAATCCCCGTCAGGAATTGAAGTTCACTACTGCGATTATCAAGCGACGGCACTTATGGAAGCCAGCGTCATGGCATGCATCGCTTCCAGACCTCTGCGCAACCAGGCGATTCGTCAATTCAAACAGGTGATCAACGCGAAGACGAAAATCACCTGCAAGAGTCTTTGGAGCAGACTTCTCAAAGAACAACACAAATACGGCTACGAGTGGATTGAGCATCTCAAACGATATTGGGACAAGCCGGACGTTCGAATATGTTGGCAAAAGTCGTTCTGCGCAAGACGTGATTGCCACACCAACGGCTATGTTGCAAGCTTTATTGGCAGTCTATTTTCCCAATATCAATTCAGCGACACGATGCGTCCCGACAAAGCCTTGTACGATTTGTATAAAAAGGTGCTGTATTCCATGGATTTAGACATTGCTTCCATGACCAATATGGACTACACTAATCGGTGGCTCAGCGATCCTGAAAAAAAGAACTTGAAATATGCTATCGATATTATCAACTCATCTACATTGCACTACCAGATGAATTCCTATTATGCGACCGTTAGGCATGTAGGAGAAAAGCAAGACAACACAATCACTCTAGCAGGCAGATTTCGCTTACAGTCTTGTACGTGTCGAGACTGGCAGTTGGGCTCAATTCTGTGTTGGCACATGTTTGTAGTGTCGTTCAAGGAATGGGGTGGCCCGCACAAGTTACCCCAGCCTCGGCAGATGCAAACTTGTACTCACAATTGAATCAATTTATTACATGCAAAATTATATGCAAATAGTCTAAGCAGCTTCGTCTTCAAACGAAAAGATCTAGCTGACTGTCGAGCCCTTAGTGCGGAGGCGTGACTTTGTGTTTTCTCGTTTGCCTTCCGTGCCAACCTGTTCTCCCCTTCGATTTTTTGATATTGTTCCCGCTCATCGCTCGTTCTCAGCAGACAACTCAATTCCTTTATTCCCTGCCTGCCGTATCTCATTATCCTCCTTGATCTTTTTGTATATCAAATCGGTCACGTCGCGTGATATCTGATAACAGATATTACCACATTGAATTAACGACAACGCGTCGATGGACGCGCCACCAAGTTTGCACAATTGACATAGGTCACGGCTTTTATTCATCGTTAAAGTGATCTCACAGTCGCTTACGGCCTCTTCTTTCGCACTGGCGTCTACTATTAAGATATCATTTTCCGCCCCCTCAATTTCTGGATCTCCTTTAAACATGGAAAAAGTCACACAGATTGGCACGTGCAGAATTGATAAGCCAATGGGTACTCTTTCTGTCATGGAATGGATTATAGTCTTCTCTCCCTCAATAGACGTGTCGGGTCGTCTAAAGTGCAGTAACCCCGCAATCACGCCTATACATGTGGCATCGACGAGTCCGCCATCATAATTTAAATAATGGACATCTGCGCGCACCATCCAGCATGATCGTCCAGAAGATATGCATAAGCTTTCAAGATCCAGAGCATTGGACCGACGAATGGCCTTCTCTATTAGCCTAGCAATCTGGGCCTCTTGATCACTTTGGCGGTTATTTTCAAACATAGGCGAAGCCATTGAGCTGATATCTGTCGTAATATGGAACACTCCTTCATATGGTCGTTCCTCAAATGGCTTTGTGACTTCGGCAGATATGGACACCAACAACCTTGTTTTCCCCAGTTGTACTTGCACATGGCCGTAATTGTCACCGAACTGGATATCTACATTTCGAAATTGGTCAAGTCTTCGATCATCTAAACGTTTTCCTTGCCTTAATATATCAACTATTAGTTGTTGTTCAAGATTAGTCAAGTCTTTTGGCTTTGGCATGGCTGGTGGGAAAAAAAAAATTACTAAGGTGAACAGATTAAAGTTACACTTGTCGAAAAAAAAAAAAAAAAAAAAAAAAAAAAAAAAAAAAAAAAAAAAAAAAAAAAA